>PVKP010009209.1:0-69276 GCA_004027715.1 Plecturocebus donacophilus | reverse complement strand
ATCACATTATACCTATTTTAAAAGTGACCACGTAACTGGAAGTAAATCACTCCCCAGCAATTGCATAGCATTTCACAGGTTTAAATAAAATATTGGTTGTCTGCTTATTTGTTATTTTCATCCCCTATTCCTTCTTGTCTCCATTGTTAAACACAATTATTGGCATAAAAGAGGTTTTTAATACCCATTTTTAGACTGTATTCTAGCCTGAGCAATAAAACAAGAATCCCATTCTCTCTCCCTCTTTCTCTCCCTCTTTCTTTCTCTCTTCCATTCTTTTTTTTCTTTCTTTTGCTGTTTCTTTCTTCCTCCTTTTCTCTCTTTTTCTAAAATCTCTTCCTCTTTCTTTCTCTCATTCTTTTTTTTCTTTCTTTTGCTGTTTCTTTCTCCTTTTCTCTCTTTTTCTAAAATCTCTTCCTCTTTCTTTCTCTCTTTCATTCTTTTTATTCTAAGAAAAAAAAAACAGACGTGGTCAATATTGGATAAGGTGGTCAGGGAGGACTTCTAAAAAGAGAGACCAGCTACACTGAGGCCAGGGTGTGAGCAGGGCTCAACCAAGACAGGAGCCCAGAGCACACCTTTCCAAGAAGAGGGAAGAGCACACGCCAAAGTCTGGAGGGAGGGCAGAGCTTGGCAGGGAGTGGGGACTGAACGAAGGCCAGTGTGGCTGGGGTGGATAAGTGGGAAAGTGGCAGAGGGAGGAAGCAGGAACACAGGGAGACCAGGTCTTTTTAAAGCATAGTGAAAAGTTTGGGAAATTCCAAATAAAATTGTGACATGTGCCATAAATGTCATAGAGGTATGTGAATCCCCTTTACCTTGTAAGAGTAGAGAAGGGTGAATCTAAATGGAAGCCAAGGTCTATGGACTTGGTCAACCAGGAAGAGGGGACGTGGGCAATGACTCAGAAACTATGTTGTACGCAGGGGCCTGCCTGCCTGGGTTAAATTGGCAGCAGAGAATCTAGGTAGGAAGAAAGTAAGTACATTTTGTTAGCTAACATTTACTGAGCACTTTCTATGTGCCAAGTGCTATTTTAAGCACTTTAGAGGCATTTTCTCAAATCATCACCTGTGTCAGTCATGGCGCCATCAGGAGAAAAGAACCCATGCCAGACAGCTCAGTAGTGACACTTTCAAACAGAGAACCACTTCAAAAGGTCTTGGGAGGGCTGAGAGGACAAAAGAAGAAGACTGAGGCCTAGAGATCAGCAGCAACACAAGATCACTACTCTCCCTCAGGCTGGAGTGGCAAAGAGACGTGTTGACAGAGCCAGGAGCCATCACCTCATAGGCTACAACTGGGACGAAGTGGGGTGCCCTTCCCAGGAGGAGCCAAAACCATGGAGCCACCACTGCTGGAGGAGCCACCTGAGAAAGAGGGAGATACCATGACTTTTGTCCTTTCTCTGCCAATTGGGCTGACCCTAGCTTCAGGGAAGCCTGAGGAATACGTTCACAAGGGAGCATTGTCCTGAGATCTAGAGTGGAGCAGGGAAGGATGGGGAATAGATCCGAGGGCAAACAGGCAGATGAGGGACCTGTCCTCTCAAAGTCCCATGGGTTAGAAACTATTATCACTCCCGTTTTCAGGTGGGGAAACTGGAGTACCAGGCGAGGTCAGAATCTGTAAAGTGGCAGAAACATACTCTGAATTCAGGTTCTACCTGACACTAAAGCCCAAACATGCAACTGATATATTATTCAGTCAGCATAGGCAAGAGCATGGTAGTTAGAGGTGGACTAGCAGATCCCAGGTCTGAAAACAGGATTTACTTTGGAAGTGGCCCTCGTTCTTTGGTGGTCCTCATCTCAAGGCCAGGCTGCCAAGACCTTGTGCTTGGAAAAGGTACTTCTTCCAGATACTATGGGGACAAAAGAGGAAATGCTATTCCTCTGAGCTTGGATCCTCACAAAATTTGTCTTAAAATTTTTGAAATGCAGATGCTTAAGGTTACTTTGTTCTAGGAAAAGTGACTCTATATCAGTTAGAATGGGCTAGGTTATAATACAGTAACAAAAGTTTCAGTCTTGAAATAACAGAGTTCATTTCTTGCCTATGCTACATGTCAGCAGCAGGTTATTCTGGGACTCTGCTCATAATGGTCACTGAGCGACCCAGGCTGAGAAAGGTTCCATGTTGACACATGCCTTCATGTTTGCCAAGACTGGAAAAGAGAGTGTAGTAAGTTGTTCACTGGTTCTTAATCCGCTTTGTTAGGTAAAGAAGCGCAATCCTACTGTGTGTCCCTAACCGGATAACTAAACATTTGTGAACAGTTGTAATGACAATCAAACCACATTAATGACACTTCTGGTTGGGCTGAGATAAACCAAAGATCCTAATGTAGAATGAAAACACTTTGAAGCTTTTAACAAGACAGGCTACACTATATAACATCATAAAAGCTTGTCTTGCTGTGCTCAGAATTGCATCTCTGAAGACACTATGTCTTTCAGGAAAACCTTTTGTTTCTAAATATTGCTTAAGACCATTTCCCTAAAAATCATCATTGGTTCTTGAAAGATACTGTCCAAGATAGTTTGTGGAGCTGAGATGCTGGCTGGAATGATGTAAAAAAAAAAAAGTGTCTTGTCTTCTGGAAGAGAGATTCTAATGTGGACTAGATTCTAACATGGACAAGCCCAGACTCATTCCAAGCTTTCTACTATTGTATAACCTGACGGCAGACTACTGGGGAGGGATGGCTTGCTGAGCAAGTTCCAGCTCTGGGTGCAAAGAGCAAGGCAGTCACTTGGCTTTCATGACCCTGTGCTCTCCTGCATTTCTTTCTTCCTACCTAGATGTTTTCTCTTGGCATGTTTTGCTAGCTCAAGTTCGCCTTTCATTCTCACTTCATACCATCTCCCTAGCAGGCCAAGAACCTAGAAGTTCTTGACATATTCCTACATCCAATAGAACACTAACTCTTACAGTTTTACCTTCTAAATAGCTTTAAACCCATCACCCACTTATCTCCCTTTCCAGCTGCACTAATCCAAAACATCACGGTCTTCACTGGGGGGCATAGTGACTCACTGCTTGGATACCCCATATCTACTGCACCGGCTACCCATCCAGACATCCCATACATATCAGCCAGACTGAGCATTTGAAACTGCAGCACTGACCATACCAAATAACATCCCCATTTCTCTTATCACCATTCCAACGGATTAAAATCCTTCCAATTATTCCTTACAGATTTTAGAACAAAAACTAAAGTCTGTAACATGCATTGAATACCTGGCTCAGTCTGCCCTTGCTAATCTCACCACCCCCATCTCCTTCCACTCTTTCTCTCTCTGAGTCCAGCCACCCTGGCTTTCTTTCACTTCCCCAAGAGAGCCAGGCTCTGCCCTTCCCTTGCATTTGTTCTGCCTGCAGTGGCCCCCACCACATCTCCTTCTCTCTAATTCACACTTCATAACACAGCTCAAGCCTCACCGCCTCATGAAAAGCTTTGTGGACCTTTTAGACTAAGTCAGGCTTGCTTGCTTGCTTTTCTTTTTTTCTTTTCTTTTCCTTCCTTCCTTCCTTCCTTCCTTCCTTCCTTCCTTTCTTTCCTTCTTTCTTTCTTTCTTTCTTCCTTCCTTCCTTTCCTTCTTTCTTTCCTGCTTTCCTTCTTTTCTTTTTTTTTGAGATGGAGTCTCTCTCTGTTGCCCAGGCTGGAATGCAGTGGTACAATCTTGGCTCACTACAACCTCTGCCTCCTGGGTTTAAGTGATTCTCCTCCCTCAGCCTTCTGAGTAGCTAGAATTACAGGGGCCCACCACCACTCCTGGATAATTTTTGTATTTTTAGTATAGAGGGGTTTCACCTTGTTGATCAGTCTGGTCTTGATCTCCTGACCTTGTGATCTGCCCACCTCCGTCTCCCAAAGTGCTGGGATTACAGGCGTGAGCCACTACGCTCTGCCAGTCAGGCTCCTCTCTTAAGCTTCTTTCTCATAGGAATTACTACAATTATAAATAAATAATTAATTCTTTAATTAATCATTTAATACCTGCCCCTCTCTCTCCTAAATGGCATTCTTGACTTCTTACCTGCCTTCCTAGTACCCAACAGTACCTCGCATGAAGCAGATGCTCAATATCTATTTATTGAATGTCTGAGTACAAGGCATGATTAGCTACTTATAAAAGGAGAGAGTGCATGGCTATTATAACTACCAGGAGTCCTGAACAAGGATAGCCCTAGGAACAGAAACATTCAAGGAGGGATGTGTGAACCACAGCCTGAAGGTTTGTGACTTTGTAGCTCTTAGAATAGGCATGCATCTAAGGTAGGCAGCAGATTTACCATCTTCTCTCCTTCACCTCACTCCCTGGGTCAAAGCAGAGGAAACACCTGACTACAAAGAAGAATAGGGACCCTGATCTCCATTGTAGGAGTGGTCTACACCGAACAGAACACTGAATCTAGAACAAGGCCAAGCAGAGGCTGGGAGGTAAATACACATGTGTCCAATACTCTTGAAAGAAAGAACTTGAAAATGCCTAGGCATGGCTAGAGATTTATTTTTATCGTTCCTCCCTCAGAAGCAGTCTTTGTCAAAAGGAAAGAATTTTTATGAAGAGGAGAAGCTGAACTACTTTGCATTTAGATTACTCTTTTTCTAAGGAGTTCAAAGTAAGGTAGAACCTCACTCATTAAGTCTAATTGTAAAAAAGATCAATCTAAGTTCAACTAAGGCTAATTTTTAGAATACTTCTAAAGAAATTTAGAATATTTAAGAATACTTCTAAAGAAACTTGACATATAAAAGTTCAAATATTTTCTTTTGGAAAATGTATTCTCTTGGGTGTTCTAAACATATGAAGTCTTTAGCTTTTAACTTACAGATTTCCCAAAAGAAAAGATCTCCAAAGTAAAAAGTGTTACCAACCTAGTTTCCAATGATCTAAATTACCTAATATAAAGCAAAACCTAAGCATAGCAGGATTGGCTATGGTTTTAACCACATCTTTTCTAACTAGCAGTCATCATCATATTACTCCATACAATATTTGATGTTTATTACAAAGATGATCTCCACATGCAAGTGAGATAGTAGAGAATAGGCTTTTCACAATCCAGGATCACAACGTGCAATGTCCTCTTCTGGCTCCATTTTGTTTTACTACTGGTTGGATGGATCACAGAGCCCAACACTTCCCTCAGTTAGGGTGAGTTATAACCTCTCCTCATTCCTTTTGCACATCCGATTCTGCTTATGAGATGACAAAACATCTTCCCCCTTTATCAATCACATCATAGTTATTTTTCCAGAGGCTCTCACTTCTGGGCCAGTGTTCCTATTTCATCTCCACAAAACATTGGACACACATGCAAATTAAGCACACATACATAAATTGTAGAATTTCTAGTAACCGCTACAGGTAATCAATGGGTTAAATAAATCTTAACATCAATAATGTTGGTTTTTCTCTAGCTTATTTATAAGTGATGTTCTTAGAGAATAGTTTGTTTAAATTTCTAGGTCATCTGCTCATTAACTGTTGAATAAATAACCTAGGTAGAGGGTGAATTATATCTAAAACCCCATCAATTGATCAAATCCTGGAATGAATTAAATTTTAACATCCCAGAGATAAAGTTTCATTGACTTTAAGCTCCACAAAGTTGTGGCATGCCAAGCCAGGCACAGTGGCTCATGCCATTATAAAATCCCAGCATTTTGAGAGGCTGAGGTGGGTGAATCATGAGGTCAGGAGTTCCAGACTAGCCTGGCTAACAGGGCAAAACCCCATCTCTACTGAAAACACAAAAAATTAGCCGGGTTTGGTGGCAATCACCTGTAGTCCCAGCTACTCAGGAGGCTGAGGCAAAAGAATTGCTTGAACCCAGAAAGCAGAGGTTGCAGGGAGCCGAGACCATGCCACTGCACTCCAGCCTGGGTGATAGAGCAAGACTCCATCTCAAAAAAAAACTGAGGCAAAAGAATTGCTTGAACCCAGAAAGCAGAGGTTGCAGGGAGCCGAGACCATGCCACTGCACTCCAGCCTGGGTGATAGAACAAGACTCCATCTCAAAAAAAAAAAAAGTTGTGGCATGCCTTAGGTAAATAATCTGAATTGTTTTTATTAGGCTAATAGTTACAAAAATAAAATTGCCTACTTGGTTGGTAAACCTATTTTATAAGCCAAAGTGACTCTTAGCCAAATTCTAATTAGGCAAAGCAGTTAACTGGCTCTCCTCTGTATGTGACCTGGTAAGGCATTCTTATTTACAAAACCAGAGGTGGCATATATAGAAAATATTATTAATTAAGTATGTACTTCAAGATTACAATATGGCTGCCATTTACACATGTCAAAATGATAATTATTCTGAACCATTAATTACAGCCCATCAAACTACACGGTCCACAACTGTGAAGGGTCTTGGAATGTTTAAAGTAAACTCAGTTTATGGTTTTTATTTCTCTGTGCCTCATTTTCCTCATCCATGAAACAAAGCTAATAATAGTACCTACTTTATAGTATTATAAGGATTAAGAGTTAAAATATGTAAGGCACTGAGACAGCGCCTGTCACAGAGTGGGTACTATGTAATGTTTGCAGTTCCTAGGAAAATGTCCAGTCCCCTAAAAGTCCGAAGATTCCACTGGATCCTGATATCAGTCCCACTTGCTTTCACAGATCATAGCTGGTAAAAGGTGTATTTCAGAATCACAGGCTTCTCCAGATTCAACTTCAGCATGTTTTTCTTTCCCAGGTATAAACTTGCATAGTTTTCCTTCAACACTTATACTACTGATTGAATCATTCAAGACTAAAACAGTAGTTCCTCACTTTTTGGCATCTGGGAACACTTCGATAATCTGATGAAACTCCAGGCTTTTTCCCAGAAAAAAATGTATATGTAAAAGTTGACATTCCTTTTCAGCAGTTTCACAATCCCCCTCCAAGGTCATTCATGGATCCCAGATTAAGAATCAGTGTTTGTAGTATAGGTATTATGGCAAACAGTATGGGGGTTCCTCAGAAAATTTAGAATAGAACTTCCATCTGATTCAGTAAGCCTGCTTCTGGGTGTATATTCAAAGGAATTGAAATTGCTATATTAAAGAGATATTTGCACTCCCATGTTCATTTCACCATTATTCACAATAGCCAAGATATTAAAGCAACCTATGTGTCCATTGATGGAAGAGTGGATAAAGAAAGTGTGGTGTATATGCACAATGAATTACTCTTCAGCCTTGAAAAAGAAGAAAATCCTATCATTTGCAATAACATGGATAAACCTACAGGACATTATTATGCTAAGTGAAATTAGCCAGGCACAGACAGACGAATATGCATAATCTCACTTATATGTGGGATATAGAATGTTGAACTTGAAGAAGCAGAGAATGGAATGGTGGTTGTCAGTAGCTGGAGAAGGTGGAAAACGAGATATTGGTCAAAGGGTACAAAGTTTCCATCCATCAGGAGGAGTAAGTTCCTGGAGATCTATCGTATAGCATAGTGATTATAGCTAACAATAATGTATACTTGAAAATAGTTAAGAGAGTAGATTTTAAATATTCCCACCACAAAAAGTTAAGCATGTGAGGTGGATAATATATTAATTAGCTCAGTTTAATCATTCCACAATGTATATGTATTAGTCTGTTCTCACACTGCTAATAAAGGTAATTTATAAAGAAAAGAGGCTTAATTGACTCAGAGGTCCACATGGCAGAAGGTAAATGAGGAGCAAAGTCACATCTTACATGGTAGCAGGCAAGAGAGCTTGTGGCAGGGGAACTCCCATTTATAAAGCCATCAGCATGAGATTTACTCACTACCACAAGAACAGTAAGGGGGAACTGCTCCCATGATTCAATTATCTCCACTCGGCCCCACCCTTGACACATGGGGATTATTACAATTCAGGGTGAGATTTGGGTGGGGACACAGCTAAACAGTATCAGCATATATCTCAAAACATAACATTGTACACTATGAATATATGCAATTTCTGTCAACTAAATCAAAAAAGAATCAGTGTATGAAAGCATGGCTTGGAAGACAGCCACACTTGAATCTTGTTCTTTTAACAATGTCTAAAGCAAGTTGAGACAGGAACACATATTTACACATTGCAAAGGAAATACATATAGAGACAGAGAATAGAGTCTTCCTTCAACACCTATACTACTGATTGTTTGTTTTTGAGTCAGGGTCTCACTGTTGCCTAGACTGGAGTGCAGTGGCACAATCTTGGCTCACTGCAGCCTCAATGTCCCCATCTCAAGCTATCCTCCTACTTCAGCCTCTTGAGTAGCTGGGACCACAGGTGCATGCCACCAGGCTCAGCTAATTTTTGTTTTTATTTTTTGTCTCACTATGTTGCCCAGGCTGGTCTCGAACTCCTTGGCTCAAGGGATACTCCTGCCTTGGCCTCCCAAAGTGCTGGGATTACAGGAATGAACCACCATGTCCAGCTTTGTAAGGAAAATATATATATTTTTCTTTTTGTCTCATGCACCTTAAGACTTTTAGCAGCATGTAAGGAAAATATTAATTACTATTAGTGAGTTGAGTAATTCCAATAAAAAGTTTTGCTGATGATGAAGATGAAGAAGAATGAAGAGGAGAACAAGCAGAGAAGAAGGAGTCATTCAAAATGGATAAAGGTAAGTAAACTGAAGGGATACTTTTACCTCTAAGTGAGCCACGGGTATGCAGTAGTGGAGTCCTGTGGAGTACTGTGTAGCTATTATTAGCAACTCTGGAGGCAGTTTGAGCAGCTGATCATATCTAAGGCCTTCTTTTAAACCTTAAACAGGTAAAATATTGTCATGGGGCTCTCCACGCCTGTTCAATGATTCAGACATAAAAGAAATGCTAATTATGAGAACTGAGCTGTGAATTCTGAGTGACCCTAGAGAGAAAATGCTTATCTGGTGGTCTTATGTTGCTGGACATTTATTAGAGTTTTGAGATTACATTAACTGATTTCACCTTAAGTGCTTTACCTGGAGAAGCATTAAAGGCTTCTGAAAAGGAATGATTTTAAAGAGGTAGAGACATTGATCAGAGATCTATCTGGTGAGTCACGGGGCACTGTGAGAAGAGCCCAAGTAGGGTGTGATGGGTTTGCCACAGCCAACAGCTGCCACCTTGACCAGGACCCACAAGGACCCTGCTCATTCCTCTATTCAACAGTGGCCAGTGCCTGAGACAGAAGACAGATGATGATACTTAGAACAAAGATCACAGAATAAGGTCAAGGACCCACCTACAGTTCTGCCCCTTCATGGTCTCAGCTTGCACTCCTGCCTCTGAGCCAATTATCTTTTCCGGAACTACAAGTTCTGACATGGTTTCGCCCCTGCCTACCCCTCCTCCCTGGTCCTCTGTCACTCTCCCCTACCTTACTCAACCCTCATCCCCCAGGTCACTCTTTGTTCCTGGACTATCCCAAGAACATTCCTTCTGCGGACATTTGCATGGCTCACTGATTATTTTTAGATCTTAACTTGGTTAGCGACTTTCTGTCCCTTGCCTTGTCACTTTCTTCCATATCATCCATTTGTTTTATTTATAGCACTTATTTCTCTCTCTGAAAATAACGTGTTGATTTATTTTCTTGACCATTCTCTGACTTCCTCATTAGAATGTGAGCTCCGTAAGAGCAGGAGCATTCTATTCTATTCTATTTTAGTCACTGCTGTAGCTCCCAGGCCTATCATAGAGAAAGCATCAAATATACATTTGTTGGAAGATCATCAGCATAGCTACCATTTATTGAGCATTTACTCTGTGCCAGGCACAAGACTGTAGGTTTTTCAATGGTCTCACACAACAGCCCTCTAAGATAGGTATTTATCATCCCCCTGGTACAGATTAGGTTTCACAGAGAGGTTATGCAAATTTCCAAGTGTCACAGCTAGCAAGGAACCAACCTGATTTAAACCCAGATGTATCTAACTCCAACACTCATTCTCTAAGTCAAGAATCAGCACTTTTTTTTTAAATCAATGGTCAGATAGTAAATATTTTAGCCTTTGTGGGCTATATGGTCCTGGTCACAACTACTTAATGCTTTTGTAGCACAAAAGCAGCTTTAGACAGTACATAAGAAAATCGATGTGACTGCGTGCCAATAAAACTTTATTCATCAAACAGATAGTCACCAGTATTTGACCCAGATGCCATAGTTTGCCAATCTCTCCATTAAGTCATTATTCTATATATGTTATTCTAGAAAGGAGTTAAAAAATGAGAGGGTGAGTAAAAGAAGAACATCCAAATGTGTGCTATATTCATGGTGAGCCCTCTTTGATTAAGTAAGACAGCAGGTAGATACATGTTAAGTTAAAAAAGGAAAAATAGGAGATAGAGTTCTAATAGGAATTATGACTTCCCTGATTCAACCCTTTGACTGAATTATAACCATCACTTAAAACTACAGTAGTGTTTGATTCAAATAGTTTATGACATTTTAAGCAAGGTTCCATTCACATTGTAGTTATGCCTAATTTTACATGCTGACACCATAAAAAATCTACATAAATTTTCATCTCAGGCATGTCCAAAATAGTACCAAGTCACTCTGTTACAAGTATTCTTCTCTCAACCATGGAGCCTGGACCTCAGTCTTTCCTTCTCAAGCAAACTTATGACTCACTGGCCAGGGGTAAAAGGCAAGATATGAATCATGGGTCTGAGCCAGCCCAGAGAAATCTAAAATCTCATTTGGAAAGATGAACATATTTGTGCTCAGTTGTTTAGTAATTCAGAGTGGTTCTTAAGACCAAATATCAGCATTGAAGCAAAATATCAACTCACCATCCCTTGGGTCTGGGCTGGGAGTTAGGGGCTGAACTTTGAGAAGGTGGGAGACCAAGGGACAAAGGAGGTAGTTTCAAAAGTGCCTGATGGTATGAAAGCAATGGGTTAGTGCAGGAAGGAATGTAGAGGACAGGCCTCCTCTCAGCACTGTGTGGTGTGTGTGTGTGTGTGTGTGTGTGTGTGTGTGTGTGTGTGTGTGTATGGGGGGAGGTGGTAGGGAAGGGAGAGAGAAACAGTGCAGTGAACCACCCAGTCTCCTCTTCCTGTTTCATCTAGCCAAGATGGAAACTTAGAAACCCCCTTCTCTAGGGTAGCCCTAGGTATTTAGGAACATATTAGACAAAATATTCATTTCTCTCTTTCTTTCTTTTTTTTTTTCTGAGACGGAATCTCACTCTCATCTAGACTGGAGTGCAGCAGTCTCGGCTCACTGCAACTTCCGTCTCCCAGGTTCAAGCAATTCTCCTGCCTCAGCCTTCCAAGTAGCTGGGATTACAGGTATTCACCACTATGCCTGGCTAATTTCTGTACTTTTAATAGAGACGGGGTTTCACCATGTTGGTCAGGCTGGTCTCAAACTCCTGACCTTTTGATCCACCTGCCTTGGCCTCTCAAAGTGCTGGGATTATAGGCATGAGCCACCATGCCTGGCCTCATTTTTCTCTTACCCTGAAGAAAGAATCCCTTTAAAAACACGCCTTCAAAAAGATTTCCTCTGCAAACAGCATGCAGTTCTAAAATGTCACTTTCCTTAATTTTTGTGTAATTTTCTAAACATGGGCCATAAACGTTTGAGCAGGAAAGCAGCTCCAGCACGGAAGAACCAGCATCTGAAGGGGACTCTGGAGAGAGGTGATCTGGCCCAGCTTTGCCAACAGCCAGCATTGAGGTGCCGGTTACAAAGGCTTTCCCAGTCTGTCCCTTCCTAAGGCTGTTTTCTTGGCAGTAACAGAATGAGTCAACCTCGTACTTTTTCATCCACCCAAGCTTCTGCTTGTTGTTGTCTGTTTAGCATGTTATATTCATTAGTGTTTAGAGTTACCATTTAAGACAATACATATTATTAATAATGGATTTCTGGTAAGCACTTAGTGTTTACCAGGACTGTGCCGCGTGCTATCCATACACTCTGTTATTTAATTCTCATAACTATCCAACGCGAGAAAGACTCTTATGATTACAGACTTCTCAGCTCTGATGCTGAGGTTCAGGAAAAAGCACTAAGTTTCCCAAGGTTACACAGGGAGTAGGTGGCGAAGCTGGGATGTGAAGCAGAGTCCGTTTTTTAAAGAACTACACTGACTTCATGTTCCTGGGATCCCTTAGTCACTGTCTCACTGAGAGGAGGATGCAGCTTCAAACTCCCTCACCCTGAACTCCTTCTCACTGTGCCATGAGGCCTCTCACTATGCCAGGCTACCAAACACCAAGATGTTTTCTGTGGAGGAGAAGGCATCGCAGCTGCTGTCAATATCCAAAGCATGGTCTTGAGATACTGAGAACCCGTGCTCAGTCAGTGCCTCCAGGAGGAGCAGGCTGCTAGTGCGCATGGTAGAAGGTCCCTTGTCCTCAATTCCTGTTGCCATTGTCCTGCTCAAACACACAGATGGAACAACGCTGTCTGCAAATCTCTGGTTATTAGAGAATTTTTTCTTTGTTCTTTTTTTTTTTTGGTAGGAAGAGACAACCTCTTCAAGGATGACCCAAGTCAACAATCTGGTGATACAAGAGATCTGGGAGCTCTTCTGAAAATAGACAGTTGGGGATTTTTTTTTTAATTATATTTTAAGTTCTTGGGTATATGTACAGATCGTGCAGGTTTGTTACATAGGTATACACGTGCCATGGTGGTTTGCTGCATCCATCCCCCCATCATCTACATTAGGTATTTCTCCTAATACTATCCCTCCCCAATCCCCCCACCCCCTGCTATCCCCCCCCTAGGCCCCCCCACCTCCCAACAGGTGTCAGTGTGTGATGTTATCCTCCCTGTGTCCGTGTGTTCTCATTGATCAAAACCCACTTAAGAGTGAGAACATGCGGTGTTTGGTTTTCTGTTCTTATGTCTGTTTGCTGAGAATGATGCTTTCCAGCTTCATCTTTGTCCCTGCAAAGGACATGAACTCATCCTTTTTTATTGCTGCATAGTATTCCATGGTGTATATGTGCCACATTTTCTTTATCCAGTCTATCATTGATGGGATTTTAAGATGACATATCAGCATTGGCTTGAGTAGGGAGGGAGTTGGGGGTTCGTAGGGGAAGAAGAATAGGTTGTAAAGATAGAGCAACACTGGCAAAGTTAACTATTTTCACAGATCTGACTCCCTCAGTGGTCGGAGAGAGAAGTTTAATTATTGCATGTCTACTGTGATCCGTTGCTTTCCTATCCACTGAGCATTAGTTCCTGACAACAGTGCGAAAATCTGATGTTTTACAGATGAGGAAATGGAGCTTATATGGCTAGTAAGAATCAAAACAGAGATTCTATCTTTTCCACTCTACCTCCATGCCTGTGCAAATAATTCAGATTATCCAGCTCTAATTCAGAATTTTTTGAAGTGCATGCCCCTTTCTCAATAGAATATATAATACAGTGCCTAGCACAGAGTAGAAGCTCAATAAAACAGGATGTATTAACAACTCTTAATGTGGTTTATCAAACTCACGTAGAAATCATCTGATCCAATAGTTCTCAACCTCAGGTGATTTTGTTCCCCAGGGGATATGTGTATGGAGATATATTTAGTTGCCACAAATGAAGGGAGGGATACCACTGGCATCTAGTGGTTAGAGACCAGGACACTGCTAAACATCCTACAATGCATGGGACCGTCCCCACAACAAAAAGAATTATCTGATGTATAGCACCTATAGTGCCAAGGTTGAGCCATTCTGATCCAACCTAACGCATTCTACAGATAAGGACACCCAAACCTAGAGAGATAAAGAGACTTGCACAGGTCCACACAGCTGGCAGAGCCTCGATGAGAAACATTGCCTAAAATCTTCCACAATGTTCTTGCCCCTGCATAAGCAGCCAGCACAGATTCCAGAGGAACTCAGTGTCCCTCTAGAGGCACCACCACCAGCTTCATGCTCCCTCAACTTCCTTTTCTTAGGGGTGTAAACCAAACACAAGGATCAAGTCAAAGAAATTTTTATTTTAATAACAAAATGAGCAAGTTAAAATATTAATAATTATGTAGTCACATTAGGTCATGGTAGAAACTGCCAGAAATATTCTCTCTAAAATGTCGTTATGTTGTTTGCATTATCATTGTCACCAACAACCATGTCGGGTCTCCTATGTGCCAGGAGATGTGTTGGGTCTCAAGGGAGAGACAGGCAGAGGGAGAAGGTGTCCACCAATATCACAAAAGATATATCCTTGACCTCAAGAAGCACTCAACCCAAGCATGAGAGTACCTTTTGCAGTTGCTGTCACAGAGAGAAGCCAAGATTGCAAACACGGGTAGAATAAAATGCTCGTGCCACTAAATATCTAAGCTTAGTGTAACTTACTGATTTTAAACAATGTTTAAGTCCAAGAACTTAGATTTTTCCACTTACATTATTGAGATACAGCTTGCCTGGTGGACATTTTGTTGTATCCATCAAGCTCGTGAGAGACTTCCAGTGCCCTGGACCATATCTCAAGTGTCAGAATAACCACATGCATCAGGGGGACTTCATTTAACCACAGCAGAGCCAATGATCTCAAGATGCCCTAATGGAAGCAGGTGGATGGAGAACTCCTAGGATTTGGCTACCATAAGCCAAAGTACTGGCATCTTTTGCAGCAGTCTCTAAGCTGCATCTGAGTGGAAGCTGGTGACCTGAGTTAACACCACTCTGAAGATCAACTTTTATCTTGAAATATCAATGAAAAATTAAACATCTTGATAACACTAAGTACTAATTGCTTTTATTTCCATTACAACTACTTTCTGAGACGGATAATTTCCCCTTCTGATTTTCATGACTTTGGCCCAGAGAGTGGATACTTGAGGCATTAAACATACAGGAGCCTGGGACGCCAAGAAAACAGTAGTTTCTATTTAAGGATTTGGCTGCAATAGCCAGCTAAGTGTCTTGGGGAAGTGAATGGAATTTGAATAGATCAACTCTGCCACTCTGCTACAGACTGGGAAATCAGAAACTAAGAAGGATATCCCAAGGGTTCCTGCATGGGTTTGGGCATGCCAGCTTTTTGAACAACGCTTCCTGGACTCTGAGCTATCAGTGCGGTAAACCAAGGGATACTAACTTTTTTATTCTGCCCAGTCATGACATTAACATTAAATTAAACATAAATTGCCAATCCACAAAACTCTTCATTTGATAAAAGAAAGAATGCTTTAAAATTCCAGCAAGCAGACAGGATAGACTCTGAAAACGAAAGGAAGTTCCTCAAATTGAATATACTCACCCTAAACTGGAAAAAAAAAATCATAAAGCAACAGCTACCTGAGGTCTGGAATGTGGGTGCCATAAATGCTAAACAACCACTGGTGGTGGCTAGAGAAGAATCAGTTGAGACCCAGCTGGAATGGAGATGGTGTTCAGAGCATGGACAGGGATTGGGGACCGGGAGAGTTAGGAAGAAACACACTGCACTGTGAATACGCTGCACTGCTCTATGGTCTGCTCCCATTTTCCACTCTGTAATCCTGCAGTAAATTGCCTGTTTAATCACCAGTCTCTTCCACTGGGCTGTGAGTTCCTTGACAGCAGTGACTATGCCTTGTTGCCCTGGTTCATGGAGCAAATTAGACTCGGGGCAGGCATGATGGTGTAGTCAGGCAATGAAGGAGTGATGGCGAAGTCCCAGGGACACACAGTGCTGCTTCATGGACCCATGCCATCAGAGGATTAGAGAGCACATTTTCTAGTATCTAATAGTGCATGTTGTTCTGTCTCGGTAGTGGAAGGACTCCACCCCTGCCTTTTCCAGCAGGCTCACCCTGGGCATCAACCTACAAGGTAATTAAAATGCACCCCAAGGGGAGCCTGATGGGAGCCAAAACTGCTGCTGCCCCAGCCCGGGGGACCGCTAAGCAAAAGTTCAGCTCCTCTCCCATGGTATCTGCAGATGTCCGAGGGGGAGCAGAGCTGATGGTGGGGTGCAGCCAGCCTCCTGCCTGCTGCTGCTTCATGGTCCTCCCGGTTTTCCCATGGCCAAGTCCTAGCAGAGCGCTCAGTCCCAAGGTTTTAATTTTCCCAGCCCCTGTTCCTCATAGTCACTTTTTGAAATTGACTCAAAAAGAAAAAAAAGAGCACCATTACTAGCAGCCTTTGCGGTTCATTTCTACAGCAACCACCCCTTTCCTGCAGAATGTCCAGCCCACAGGGAAATGAATGTCACTTTCTTTCAAGACTCATTTTGGGTGTTTTTATGGCCAATCTGATTTCTGGCAGGATATTGAAGCCCATAACACAGCTATACTTCCTGCCAGCCCCACAGGGCATGAGTGGAGTTCACATGCAAAGCTCACTAAACAAGTGCACCCAGGCAAGGAGTGGAAAAAGGGCTCCTGCCTGCCTGTGTCTGGAGAACATGGGAGCTGTGATGCAGTGTTTTAATTAGCACCGGCTCAGCCTGACATATCCAACATGCTGTGGCACTTGGAGAACCCGGTACCACGTGGTGGGAATAGCAAGGCTGAGGTTCTGGGAACTGAAGGATGAAAGTGAACTTTTCATTGCACATATACTGTCATTTTCCTCTTAGGAGCTATTGGGGGTCATTGCCTTGGGGTACAACTTGCTATTCAACCTCTCTTGGGAAACAGTTCTTGATCTTGTGTTTTGTTGCATAGCATCTCTGTCCCTTTCTTCACATTCAACGAAAGCTCTATGACTCTACCGTCAAACAGGGAGTTTTCAAATCTTGAATTCATATGGAGAAGAGTTGTATGCCCTGAAGTCTCAGGCCTGCTGCAGGTTTCCCACCATTATTGCTCTCTTCAGGCATCATCAGCTAAAACACCAATGGCACTGGAGGTCCCACTAAGCCCTGTGACCAGCCAGCAATAGGAGGGGATAGGCTAACAGATAGCTGAAGGCAAGAATGAGACCCCAGGTAGGGAAGAGGAGAGGGAGAAAGAATGGATATGCTTCTGGAGAGGCTGAGGGGACAGCCTCCCTCCACCCAACTCAGGAAAGGTGGGAGAGAATTAAAGATGCTGATAACCCCATTCTTTCAGGAGCCTGAGGCTAAGCATTTCCTTTCATCACTCTCCGCAAAGGTTGCCTCCCCACCACCTCCAGAGTTTCTGCTCTGTCTGGAAAAAATGCTAACCAGCCATTTGCAAGAGACGTCACTAATAAGAGCTCACAATAGATACGGTGTGCTGTGCAAAGGGAACACAGTGCTCCTGGGGGAGGTCGAGTGGAAAGCGTTTGGAGCACTCATGGGCAGCCAAGGAACAGACCTGGGGCTGTTCTCAAATCCTCAGCTCCCTGCTGCCCTCACAGCCTTCCTGTTTTCAGAATTTCACCATCCAAAGAATCCCACCTCAGATGGGTTGATTGCCCAGGCTGGACATGCAGGTGCTTGGAGAAGAAGGACACAGAGAGCTAGGTCTCCAGGAAGGATGGACGTAGTTCTTGGAAAGGGGCTTAGGGGCTTCTTCTGATAGGATCGATCCCAGTGGGGTGAATGCTGGGCTCCGACTGGGGGAAGTAGGAGGGAGGTGCTGAGAGAAAGGGGATTTTAGGAGACAGAACTGGCCACTTCTTCCTCCCACCGTCCTTGAGTCTGGGCCTAGCTTCTCTCTACCCGCAGAAGCACCTGGGGAAGGAGAGCCAGGACAGGGAGTCAGAGGCCCTCGTTTCATCTAGGTCTAACCTGCCATCAAATCATAAAATGCCAGAGGTGGGAAACTCTCTGGCATTCTGGTCAAATGCAGGAAGGGTTCAAATTCTGTTGGTTCATCAAAGAATCTCTTCTTGGCTAGCTCCCGCTCCATTTAAACTAGGTTCTTTGTTCTTTTTCTCATCATATATGAGACTGACCCATTTGTTTGTGTGATTTCTTTTTAATGTCAGTCAACTGTAAGTTCCACAAGAAGAGGCAGCTTTCTCGGCCTCATCCTCCACTCTACCCACTGTGCCTCATACACAGTAAGCACACAACTGATATTTATTGAACACAGAATCTGTCCTCTCAAAGTAACCTCATGAGAAAGTATTACACTCATTTTACAAAGGAGGAATCTAGACCTTGGGCAATTGAAATAACAAGTGAAAAAAGCAAGATCCAATTGTGGGTTCTAACGACCTTTTTCCTTAGGCTGTCTGCTTTTCTAACAAAAGATTAACAGACTTATGAGGATTTCTTAAGCTGTGCACCTTGGTTTAGACTTTTACAAATGTGATGTTCTAGAACCAGATGCCCCAAGACCATTCCCTGAGAGAGGAGAAGAGGAGGGGTCACTTGGAGACTGAGGGTGGCTCAAAGCAGGTGTCCCCAGGCAGGTGCCCCATCCTGCCAAGTCAGGCACAAATGTGGAGCCCACAAGCATCAGTTGTCTGAGAAGATGCTAAGTCAGGGTTCCAGGCCAGGAAGAGGGGGCTGAGGGCCACTAAGCAGGGAGCAAACCCCAACTTAGTAACTGGGGAGGCATACAGACAGGCATATCGGATAGGAATATTAGGTCAGTGCAAAAGTAATTGTGTTTTTTGCTGTTACTTATATTAACAGAAACCAGTCACCAACATGCAGTAAGCCCAAAGCTGAGGGTCTGGAGAAAGCCCCTGGTAGATGGAAAGGACAAAGGCTTGGAGGTGAGACCAGCCTGCCGTTGAGTCTCAGCTCTAGTACTCACCAGCATGGGCATGTTCCTTATGTTCCCTTAGCCTTGGTTTGTTTCATCTGAAACACAGGGTGGTGCTAACCCCCCTACCTCATAAGGAGGAAATATGAGACAGCCAGAGCAAAGCACTCAGCACAGTGCCTGAGATACAGTCAGCTTCTGGACCGTGCTAGCTTCATTAAGCACGTCCTTCAAGGCTGGAACAAACTCCAGATTTGGGGCTCCTCTTCGTGTTTAGGTGAGAGACTGTGAGTGCTTAACCCTGGCTACCACGGCAGGTGAGAGGAAGATGGGGAAAGCTGATCCCGACAGAGAGAAGAGAGCAGATCTCAGAACTGAAAGCATTTCAGCTCAGGGTCTGTGCTTGCTAATCACTGAATTCTCAAAGCCTGGCTCACAGCTTAGCACGTGGTCGGTGCTCAGTAGGCCCAGCTGAATGAATGGGGTCCAACCAAGCATCTGAAGCAGTTGCCACATGTTTACCATCAGCCTGCTATCATTCATCAATTTCTTACTGGCTCATTTAGTCCTAGAGTGGCCATCATGACATAGATATTAAAAAAAAAAAAAAAAAAAAAAGCATGGGCTCTGAAGTCTGCCATTTACTGTGCTAACTTAGGCAGTTTCCTTAACTTATAGCTTGACCATATGTTAAATGGGGTTGACACTCACCTCAGTGACCTCAGTGGCTCATCGTGGTGACTGAGTTAATAAGTACAAAGCCCTTAGACGAGTGCTGGGTACATAGAAGACACTCCATCAATGTTAGCCATTATCACAAGAAAGAGTCTACTGGGTGTCACGGATTCCTAGGTGCTGGGGTCCTGGCTGAGAGCAATAAAGGCATGAACCCTCCCTTCGTAGCTATCAGTCTGGTGGGGACAATGGATCAGGAAACAAGCAATCATATGACAATATGGTTAGTGGTCCAATAAGGGGAAGTTCAGGGGACCCTAACCTCACAGCAGAGGAAGTGGACTTAGAAAGAGACGTGACTGGTCTGACTTGGTCAGACCAGGGGGCAGGGTAGGGTGAAGAATGCTTTAAGCAGACAGGATAACACGTGATAAGGTTTGACCGTGGAGGGTCCAGAAAACTGGAAGAGTGTTCCTGTGGTGAGACAGCGGTAGAGAAGGATGAGAAAAGAGCCCCAAGAGGCATACAGGATCCAGACCATGCAGGTAATGGCAAAGGGAGAAAATGTTCCAACAGAGCAGAGAAGAATCACATGCGAGAAGCGTAACCCCTGCACTGGGTTGGCTCTCCACCTCTTGGCAGTTTCCATAAATGTATGAAGAGGAGCATGAGTTATTATGACAAACTTCCTGGCCCTCATGCTCTGAATAATCTTAGGAAATCCCATGGGGCCCCTGCAGAGAATGCTCCCTAGGGACCACGGTAGTCAGCACAGGAAGCATCTTCACAGTCCTGCAGGGGGATCCACGGACTCATTCCACTGCAGCTAACAAAGCAGGGACGATCGGATACCAACACTGAGAATTAAGACAACATGGACAGAAATACTTGGGAATAAAGTCAGCCACAAAGAGTGGAGAGAGAAAATGCTGTTGGCATGGTTATTTCTCAACCTGCAATGCATATAGGGAAAAATCAGTGTTAAGAATACCGACGTACTGTAAAAGCATTCTTTTCCACTCAATTCCAAAATAAAAGTATTGTTTCCCTTGGTTTTGCATCATATCTTCTCCTCTGCTGCCACCTCCAGCCAAATCTAGCAGAGCAAATGAAGTCTGTCTTTTCTGCTGTCTTTCACCTTCACTCCAGATGGTTAATTCCTACTGTGTCTGCCTCTCCTGTATTCCACTCTGCTTCTCCGGCTTCCTCATCCTAACCCTGTGTCTCTTGTCATGACATCCTAAGAAATTACACGCTGTCCCCCAGGTTTTTAAATACCTGTGTCCTTGACTTGGTGGTGTTTGAGGAATTATTTCCAATCAGTTGATTAGCAAAGCTGATGGAGACTCTGGAGAAGACAGTCCCAGGCTGTGGGTGAATAAAAAGCAAAGTCCAGTTCCTCTGGGTGCCCGTTTGTATGGCCAAAGACTGACGGACTTTGGGTGTTCCACAGTAACCTCAGAAAGAGGCCCCCAGCAGTGGCGAATTCTCCCAGTGCAGTTTTGAAACACCACAGGAGGAGGAAGGCTCTTTAATCAAATAATAACCAGTCAGAGATAAGGCCTGCTAGGCTGAGCTTGGCCAGCCAATCACAAGCTTCCTTCCGACTGCAAGGACAAACAGACCCAGGCTTCTGGAGTGCATTTCAGGGCTTGTTATAATTTAATGATGCAACGAATGGTGTCTTCTTCGCATTGCCTGGTGGGGATTTTCTAACTGGGGAGCGAAACTCCGAGCTCAGTAGCCTCATTCCTGGTAGATGTGTCCACGGCTAGAGTGTTCACATGGAGCCCCAGGCTCCTGTCCTGACTGGTTCCAACTTACAGGAGCATTCTCACTGCTGAGGGGAAGGGAGGCTTGAGTGGGGCTGAGAGGGACAGGGGTCCCCACGGTGTGAGCGTATCTGACACCAGATGTGCAACTCACTGACTATAATCTGAAAGGGTCGTGGAAACCCTAGTGACTTGTTCTCACGTGTTGAAGATGCTTTATGTGCATTTCCTACTTGTCTTTAATCAGTCATGACTTTGGTCTTCTCTATTTCTTCATCCTGTTTCCAGCTGCTGCCACCCTCCCCTTCCAAAGCTACTACTGTCCTGTTCGGCTTATGAAGAGGTCTTGAAAAGAGTGTAGGTTCTGGGGACTAAGAAGGCCGGCAAGGGGGGTGCTGGGGATCAATAAGGGCCCTTGCTAGCCCTGTCCCTGTGACTTCGAACACTGTCAGTCACTTCCCCTCTGAGTTGTTGTTGCAAAGACTAAATGTATAAGAACTCCCTCTCTTTCTTCTGAGGCTCTCACAGGCCCTGAGGAGCGGAAGACAAATCCTCAAAGGGTCTTGATGTATTAAAGCTCAATATTTAAAGGAACTTAAAGGAAACCCTCTTGTGATGTAAATAAGCATTCATTCAACAGTTACTTATTTTGCATCTACTTTGGTAGAGACGTGCTAATGAGTGGGGGCACTGAGGTGAACCTAACCTGGCAGTTTTCTGCCTTCCTGAAACAGTATCAGCACAGGAGGTAGCAGTTTGTGGAAGAAGTCCTTAGTGTAGAGGAACCAATGGCAGGGACCGGTGAAGAGGGCTTGTTGAGAAGGGTATGAGCCTGTCCAAAGGAACTAGAACAAAACCAGCAGTGGTGGGCTGGAAGTGGATCCTAGTCATTAAGAGACCCACACAAACCCAAACATATTTCTATAGATTTGTTATTTTAAATGACTCAACAGTGCCTATAACACCCCTCAACATCATAAATTTGTTTATGGCCAAGGACCCACCTACTTGGTGTACCTAACATAGAGCCTTGTACTGGGTAGGTACTCAGTGAATGCCAAATGGATGAAGGCGACCTGTGGGTGTGGGGCAGGCTGAAGTGACTCAGAGCACCCTGCACACATGCCTGTCATCATGCCAAATGGGAACATCCCAGGCTTTCCTCTCAGTGTCCCTCTTTGAACCACAGCACACATTGTTCCTGACAATTTCAGGCTACTCTACTACACACCCCCTTTTATTATTGCCTTATGCATATTTGCTTGTTCAGGTGTGCCTGTTTGGTCTTCCCAGCTAGATCATGAGCTCCTTGTGGATGGAACAATGTTCTCTCAGCTCTCTGTAGCCTCCAGGCAGAGCACAGAGCCAGGCCCAGCCACCGCATTCACCCATGGTATGGGTCAATAATGCATGCCACGCCAGCCACAGTGGAGCACTGTTTAGATTCCCCTTCAGGAGAACCTGCTGCAGGTTGCTGGTTGACTGGCAGCCTCTCGGTGCTGCCCTGTTGACTCCACCATGCCATTCCTGCCAGGGCCACACATAACCCAGGCCACTCCTGGTCAGCAGCTGAACACAATGGAGACATAGGAGTCAGCCCTCTCCTCTTCTCCCTATGGAGCCTTTTCCCATCAGCCTGGCAACTCTTCTCAGAGCTGCCCTGTGGTCTGAGGCTCCTCTGACCCAATCCTTCCTTCACTCTCTCCATTCACAGGGTTCAGACCTGTACCCTGGTCCAAGGTCTGCCTAATTCTGCTCTGTTTCCTTTCATTCTTCACAAGCACCTCCCCCAATAAATCTTTTAAATATCTACTCCTGTTTCATCATCTTCCACTAGAAGGACTCACACTTGACTACATGAAGTGCCCGAGGTCCACTAACAAGTAGGGATTTCCAAGCTCCCTGTCTTGCAGATGAAAAACATTCTATTAATCTCCTAGTTTACAGCTAAATATGTGATGTGTAACTCTTATCCTAAAACAAATTAAAATCAACTCTTCTCCACCAAACTAGGACATTCTAATTTGAAGTCACATGTTGCAGTGAAATGAACTGTGGGCCTTGGGGGACCTATACAGTGATACCTGGCCTTGTGACCTTAAACAATCACTTCTTACGGTGCCTCACTTTCTTTATTCTTAAAGTAACTTTACTAGGGATCTTGCTTCCTCCTTCATGGAGATGTTGGATATATATATACATGTTTTTTAGAAGTACTCTAAACTGCCCTAAGACAGGGTTGGCAAACTTTTCTGAAAAGAACAAAATAGCAAATATTGTAGGCTTTGTGGGTCATACGATCGCTATTACAATTAATCAACTCCACCATGTTGCACAAAAGCTGCCAAGAATAGCACGTAAACAAAGACTACAGCAAAATTCTATTCAAATAAAAACTTGTGGTAGGCTGGATTTGGTCCCAGGGCTGTAATCTACTGACCCTTGTCCTAGAGTCATGGACTGTTATGGTTGGAAAAGATAACAGGCCTCACAGAATTTTGGGTAACTAGTTCCTTCCTCTGACATTCATCATAGACCTGACTAATCCATCAGGAAACACCTTTCTGCAGAGCTCAGAAGTGGCCTCAGAATCCTTCTTAACACAGGGTGACCGATCAAGCTAAGCTGGCATGTGTAGTGATGTCCATCACTTCCCCTTGATCTTGTTCACATCCCACACCCTCCAACTGAGAAAACTGAGACCAATTATTCAGTAATAACAAACATAAAAGTATTTTGAAAAGTATGAAGTATTCCTTCAATGTAAAACATTCTAATCTGGAACCAAAAAAAAAAAAAAAAAACCCAGCCATTTAAAATAAAATTTAAATAATAATAAGTTAAATTATTTCATATACAATGATCATGATTATTTTTGCAGCAAGAACAACTGGGCCCAAAGTGCCATTTTCCCATGTTATGGAAAGTAGGGATTCATTCTTTTAGTATGCACAGATAAATGTCTGCCTGGTTTCGCCACTGGCAGAAAATGAGCTGAGCCGTCTGGCCTTAGGTTACAGTCCAGGAGGCAAGGTTTACATTTCCTCCTCTGCAAGACACAGGTCCTGGGAGAGGGTTGCAAGCTGTCTTAGATTCCCTCCAAGCAAGTGTCTGTATTGAAAGCAAAGCCCATCATAAATGGAACACACAGTGCTCCCCTGGCCTCTCTTCTCCTTGAAGCTGCTTGTCTTTGTATTTTGGGAGGCAACCTTGACATTTCCTCTCTCTATTCAAACTTGTTAAATAGAAAGATCAAAGCCTTCTGTAAAATATGCAAGTACTAAGGACTAAAAACATCCTTTTCTGCCCCTAAGAATCCAAGGACTCTTATGAATATTAAATAGGTGAATCTTTGCCATTTGGGAGTCAACCACCCCTTCTGGAATCAGATGATAGCCATGCAGCTCTCGGCAGGAAAGGCACACGTGCCATAGTCACCGAAAGTTTTCCAGCCTCCAGTATCAACTCTTTGTTTATATCCAAACAACAATCATCCCAGACCAGTTAATAGCATATAATTCATATAACTTTCTCCTTAAGCAGAGCACTTAACATTCTAATTTGAAGCACATGCCTTAGGATGACTTTGCCTGGTCAGGGCCAGCCTGATGATCCCACATGCCAGCCTTGCTCCCCAGCAAGAAAGTGGTCCAGGGATCTCTGCCAGAATGGGGTGGATGCCACCCCAGCCTGGATTTCAGCTTCCGATCTAGAATGCAGGATGTGCTGCCTTTTCACAATGTGATGCTATCCAGATTCCCCCACTATAAATTTGCCCACAAGCACAGATTTGCCCACAACTCCAAAATCCCAGAGGAGAGCCCAGCACTGGATAAGCCCTTCTAATGGTCTTGCCCGGGAGCTACTGGTTCCTGGAGGGAAGAGTCCTGAGGGTGGGGACCACTGAATCAAGTCCTGGAAAGCCAGGGACCGAGGTTCACAGCTTCCAGGCACTGAGAGCCCAGTCTGCCTGTGACCACCACCACCTCTCCATCCCACAATGCCACCCTCCTGCCTACGCCAGCCAGCCAGCCTGATTCCACTACCAGGAGGTTTACATGGGGAAGCAAAAGGAAAAGAATGTTCTGGAGAGTAAGGGGTTTGTCGGAGCCTGAGTGGGAACCCCTGGCATGGTGATCTGTTCCAGAGTAGTTCATAGTCCCCTTTCCATAAGTAAAGCTCTCTCTGACCTCTCCATTTAAAATGTCAGTTTTCCCTCGGCTTCCTACCACCAACCAGCATCTCTGTCCCTGCTACCTTCCTTCATTTTCCTCTATTACATGAATCATCATAGAACAGTAGAGAGCTCATTGTCTATCAACTATCCCCCTCCACTAGGGTGTCAGCTTCTTAATGGCAAGGATGTTTTGTTTTGCTTGCTGCAGTGTTCTCATCATCTAGAAGAATGCCTGGCACAATAAGTATTTATTAAATTGATGTAATGAATAAACAAAGGAATCACAGGTAGCCTTGTTTCTAGAGCCGGGCTCAGCCCCACCTCCCCTGGGAGCCTCCCCTGACTGCTCTGAGGATCACACCATTTTTCCCATTGTGCTCATTTATTTTGTCAACAAGCTTGTATTGAGCAGCCACTATGTGCCGGATCCCAAGCTAGGCCCTGAGTTTACAGGGGAGACCAAGCAAAGCCCTTGCCCAAATAGCTTGCAATGTAGTTTAGCACATAAAAAGCGTCTAGTTAGGGTTTCCGATTGCTTCCTGATCTTCCAGGGATCAAAGAGTTGCTAAAGGAGGGAGAAGGCTGATGTTGCCTGAACACCTACTGTGTTCTCAGCATGTGATATGTGCTTTTCTGGAACCAGGTGGGTTTTGCCCCTGAAAGGAAGGTCATCAGTGGGGAGAGGGTAGAAGGTGGAAGAAGGAGGACTTGCAGAGCACAGCAATCAGAACACAGAGGCTGCAGGGGAGTGGGAGCCATTTCCCACTAGAAGTACAAAAGGAGGCTCAGAAGAGATATGAGGAAGGATCACGAGGCCTGGTGTAAAGAAGCCCAGTTGTAGCCTGACCCCTTAGGCATGCCACTCTCCCTCTCTTAGTCGTTTCCATATTAGTAAATGGCAATTGTTGGCCTAAGTAACCTCTAAGGCTCATTACACGCAGACATCTATGATTCTTTCTAACACAGCACCTTCCTCCTTTACTTCCTCTGGACCCTGTCCTGATACCTCAGTTTAGAAAATGACTTATGGCAGTTAATGTGATCTTTCCACAAAGGAGGGTCCATTACACCTGACCTTTGATTTAGACTAATAGTTTGGAGGATAAAGGAGCATGAAAGAGGCTCAGTGGTTTTCACTGTTCTATTCTTTCCAACCAACCTTAGAGCCTTCTCTTTTGCTCTACCCTTTCCTGGGACCTCCCCATCCTGGAGCCCAGCCATAGCTATCTTGGTTCTCCAGTTGCTCAAGTGACTCATCTGATTGGTTGTGAAGTCCAAATCCTACCAGGACCCAGAGGCCTCCCTCAGGGCCAAAGCCAAGAAGACTGGCCTCTTGAGTAACTTCTCCCTCATCATGCTGGTTCCCATCCCTCAAGAAGATGGACTGAGCCAGGCAAAAGAGGGCATAAGTTGAAGACACACATTGAGCAGTTGCCTCTTATCTTGCTGTGAGTGGCTAGGCAGAGGTTAAGGTTCCCTGTCTCCACCCCCTCCCATTGCCCAATTGTCCACAAGGAGAACCACATTGCAAGTACTGGGTGGCTTTTGGAACCACAAACAGTCCAGATCAATTTGTTCTAAACGTTTACTGGGCAACCACATTGCCCTCTTCCTTATTCTCTGACTGGCCATGAGACTCCCTGCTGAGCCATTGCCTACACAGACAGGCAAGAATGCCAGCTCCTCAATTATAAGGGTCTGGGCTGCACAAAGCATAGCTCAGCTAATTGACCACATCCCACTTGCAATCACAAGAAGATAACATGAATAGAATCATAGTTTCCTCACTAATAATTTCAAGGTCTTTCTAAATACAAACTTTCTTTCAAATTTGTTATCTCACCACTAGACTGAGATATGTTGCTAGTGACAATAATTAACTGATTGCTATTGGATGACAGGAAGCTAAAAATATTCTTTAAGCAAAAGAACATGTTAAATATTTTAACAGCTCTGCTTAGCATTTTGATAAACAAACAACATTTTGTGTTTGTGGAGTCTATAAAGATGGCTAAACCAATAATCACAAAAAGCCTGACATATTCTGTAACCAAGATATCAGAGAGTTAAAATTAAACAATTCAATTACTAATATTTATTGAGCATCCACCATTCACAAGGCAATGAGCTGTGGGTTGATATACAGATGTATAAAGCTCAGTCCTTGACTTGGAGATGGTGAGTTGGTCACTCATGGGGGTTTGAGGACAGAAAAATTTTGCAACCTACATAAAAATAAAGAGTGAGCTGGGCACAGTGGCTCATATCTGTAACCCTAGCACTTTGGAAGGCCAAGGCAGGAGGATTGCTTGAGGTCAGGAGTTTGAAACCAGCCTGGGCAACATAGCAAGACCTCATTCCTAAAGAAAAGAAAAATTAGCTAGGGATGGTGGAATGCACTTGTAGTCCCAGTTATTCAGAAGGTTAAGGTAGAAAGACCACTTAAGCCCAGGCATTTGAGGTTGCAGTGACACACAATGGCACCACCGCACTCAAGCCTGGGTGAAAGAGTAATACCCTGTCTCAAAAAATAAAATAAAATAAAATAAGGCCAGGTGCAGTGGTTCACGCCTATAATCCCAGCATGTTGGGAGGCCGAGGTAGGCAAATCAGTTGAAGCCTGGAGTTCGAGACCAGCCTGTCCAACATCTCTACCAAAAAATACAAAAAATTAGCTGGCTGTGGTGGTGAGCATTTGTAATCCCAGCTATGTGGGAGGCTGAGGCATGAGAATTGCTTGAACTCAGGAGGCAGAGGTTGTAGTGAACCAAGATTGTGCCACTGTACTCCAGCCTGGGCAACAGAATGAGACTCTGTCTCAAAAATAAATAAAATAAAAAATTAGGAAGTGGAAACTCAGCCAGATGTTATGAACTCCCACTGAAATAAGTATCTGAAATATGTAGCTTGCTGGATTAGGCATATTATTGTGAAGAGGACCCTCCCAAGTTCTAATCTGAGAGTTGACAATTTGGCATGGAGCCTGGAGACATACAGGACAGACATGAATGATGCTAGACTTGGTTAAATGTCATGCATCACAAAATAATTTGGAGAGTATTCAGCTGCAAGTAACAGAAAACCCACAAATAATGGCTCAGCCAAGTATGAGACATTTTTCTCGCTCAAGAATTCCAGAGAAAGACTGTTCATACCTGGGGAAGTTGCCATGAAAATCATCAATAATTTCTACTATTTTCTTTCTATATTGTCCACCACTTGTAGATTTTGTCCTCATGTTTTCAAAATGGCTGCAGCATTCCAGGCATCATGTCCACATTGCAATAAGGAAAAAGGAGAGAAATACAAAGGACAAAATTCTTCTCTTTTGTAAGTGACTTCCTTTTTATTTTCAAAGAGAAGCCTTTCTCAGAAATCTACTTTCATCTCACTGGCCAGAACATCTCACGTAGCCACCCACAACTGCAAAGGAACTGGGTATTTTTTACTTTGCATGCTCCATAGTAAAGAAAGGCAAGGGAGAAGGTGATTTAAGTAGGTTTCACTGGACCAATAGAATTTGTCTTATATTTATCATGTAATAATCATGTAGTATATGAAATTTACTTGATTTTACATTTTAAAGCTATTTTTTTGGCCCCACTGAATGTACAATTTGGCTCTGTGTTTTTTAAAATTAGGTTTTTAGATATAATTATGCTTTAAAGAAAATATTTTTAAGGAATAGTTGGGTACAAACTTTGTACTGATTATCTCTCAGTGGTAGAATTGTAGGTTTTTAAATTTATTTCTCTGTGTTATCTAGTTTTGTTGTTTTGT
Source organism: Plecturocebus donacophilus (assembly GCA_004027715.1). NCBI lineage: Eukaryota > Metazoa > Chordata > Mammalia > Primates > Pitheciidae > Plecturocebus > Plecturocebus donacophilus. The sequence continues at coordinate 40,301 of PVKP010009209.1, read as the reverse complement.
TTTTAAATTTGCCATAACAAAAGTGCATTGTTTTACAAAAACAAAGCACAAAAATTTTTTTTCACAAGAATGTTCATGACTCATTATGGTATATTGTCAAAGAGAAAAGCACTGTATATAATGTGTTTCCAATTTTCAAAGAGAAGCAAAAGCCTAGAGAGTTGCCCCTGAATGCTGGGAATATATCAATAGATTGCTTTCATTTTCTTTCTCTGCTTTTTGGTATTTTCCAAATTGATCACAGTAAAAAAATATTAAAAGCAAATAACAATTGTGGCCTATGCAGTTTTCAACTTGGACTTGGAGGAAATGAAGTCTTCTGAGCATAAATTGCAAAACAGAATTTGGGGAATAAAAATCACACCGGAAAAAAAAGAGAGAGAGAATAAAGAAAAACAGAAAAGAAAGAAAGAGAGGGAGGGAGGGGAAGGAAGGAAAGAAGGAAGGAAGGGAGGGAGGAAGAGAGAGAGAGAAGGAAAGAAGGAAAGAGAAAGAGAAATAAAGAGAGAAATAAAGAAAGAAAGAGAAAGACAAAAAGAAAGAAAGAAAGAGAAAGACAAAAAGAAAGAAAGAAAGAGAAAGAAAAAAAGAAAGACAAGAAAGAAAGTAAGTTAGTTCTACTGAACAGGCCTTATTTGTTAAGACCAAAAGGAAAACAGTAAAATGCTTCCCTCCTCCTGGTTTCCTTTCTCTAAAAGCAGTTTCTGCTGAGAAACATTAAACCCCCTTAACATTCTTCAGGGGATTCTCAAGTCCAAGGCTCAGAGCCGGATAGAAAGAGGGTGTTTGTTCCTTTCTGGTGAGTCAGCTGTGAAACATGGCCCGTTGTTTCAACAAATATGGCCACCAGAAGGGGCCCTTTCATGGCCTTGTCTCTTCCCAGGAGGCGGAGAAGTGGGGAGCAAAAAGATGCCTCCCTTGCCTTTCAGACAGGCCATTTCACACAGAAATTCAACAATCATTTTCTTTCCCTTATGTTTTTTTCTTTCCAGTAAACACAGCTTTCTCCCAAAAAGCAAGAAGCCGTCTACAATTCTCCTGAATTTGCAGAGCCAAAGGCCATCATCTCAAAGGTCTGGGAAATGAACGTCTGGGTAGAGTTCTTCTACTGGATCAATATCCAAATCAGACAGCCCATTCATTAGGTATTCACTCATTCATTCATTCATCCATCCATCCATCCACTCAGCAATAGCACCTGGCCTGAGGATACAATGAGAGCAAGGCAGAGTAAACATGGCCTTCAGGAAGCTTACCTGGGGAGGCTGGGTGGTAGGGAAAGACAAAGAATAAGAAAAAAGGAAGCACATCAATAAATAATTTCAGAAAGTGAGACTGTGATTTAAAGCATATAAAGCAGGGGAAGGTTCTGGAGAGTCACAAAGGAGTAGGCGAATGGTCAGGAAAGAGTCTCTGAAAAGGTGACATTGGAATTGAGACCCGAATGATGTGAAGGAGGGAGCCATGAGACGTTCAGACAGAGCACAGGCAGGCAATAGCAGAGTTCCAGATGGGGCAAGCGACAGGAGGTAAGCCCAGAGAGGCAGCACAGAAGCACAGGGCCTTCAAAGCTGCAGGAAGGAATGTAGATTCAAGAACAAGTGGCCATCTACAGGGTAGGGGGGATCAAAAGCCAGAGGTTGCAGACAGCTATAGAGTCACGCACCAGCACCTGTTCTCCAGTTGTGCCAGAGAAGAACATTAAGGATTACAGTGAAAGGTTTCTGCTTTCTCAGAGCTTCTAGTCTAGACCAGGAGACAAAAATAATGACTAATGCAATTATGGAACGATTCAGGGCCAAGTCATGTGACTCTAATTTACACAAACACATTTGGAGAAAGTGAAATCAGTGAGAGCAGAAGCAGTCAGAGGATTGCATGGGAGAAAGAGTGGGCTTGACCTAGAAGATAGGCAGCATTACATCAAGGATGGCGAAGGTGAGGCTGCCCACACCCACTCTTCCTGCCATTGCAAATACATTTAACCATTCACAGCTCTTTCCCACTAACCTTGTCCCTGAAAACCTTCTCAAACTAGCATTCCAGGCAGATGCTCCCCACCCCCAGTTAATCAGAGTTATCAAAGGAGGAAAAATTGCAGCCTAAGCCAGACAAAGTAAGTCAGGGGAACTAGGGGGAGAAAGTGCCTCTCAAATTGAGAGGCCTAAACATCAAATGGAAGTTATTGAACTGAAATGGCAAAGACAGTGTTTCCTTACATAATAGCTTATGGAAGGGCTGGAGGTAGGAAAGTCTGGGGCAAGTAGTTCAATGTGGCTGGGGTTACAAGGGCAGGGGCAGAAGGGGCTGGAGAAATAGATGATTATAGTGGGCAGTGGAAGCAATGCGAAGAGTTTGAACTTTATGTTATGGCAGCAGAGAAGCTTTGAGGGGCTTCAGCAGGAGAGAGCAGTGATCCTGGTTTAATTCCCAATGTCACGCTAGCTTCCTTGCCAACCAGGGAGTGCACGAATTAGGAGGCTGGTGCAGGAACCCAGGGCCTGGACTCAAGGACGTCAGGGGGAATGGAGATAAGTAGGTGGCCTAAAGCTATTTAGGAGATGAAGTGGCTCAAAATTAGTAATTTGCTCTCAGGGTAGAGAAGAGAGTCAAGAATGAAGTCCAGCCCCTCAAGTGAGTCCACAGATTCCCACCACTGACAAGGGAAAAATGAGAACTGATAAACCCGACTGGTCACTGCTTTCAGATCTAACACCTGCAGGAAGCCAGCAGTGCCTGAAGCTTTGTGAGATGATGTTTGCACTCTGCTGGGAGCTTAACATGCCAGGCATGCACTCATTTCTTACTTCTTTAGGTTTCAGGCAAACTATGCAAAGCCCTTTAAGTCCAGGGCATCTAGTTTTTCATGGCAAAGAGCAGTGACTCAAACCTTTGAAAGCCACTTGACATTTTAATTTGTTGGTGCCTCACCTTGGCAGAGGACAATCCAAAGGTTCAGAGTGGCCGAAGGTGTTATTCAAGGTCACATAGCAAGTTGGAGATGAGTAGAGAGTTAGAACAAAACATTCCCAATTTGTCAGACTACTTGCTGCTCCAGTTCTGAATAAATCAAGCACCTTAAGCTATCCCACTGCCCTCCTTAGCATATGTAAGCAATGGTGCTAAGAGTAGGAGAGTTCTCACTCTGGGCCATGAACTCCACCTGCAGCTGGCAGCCCAGATCCCAGGCTTCAGGTGGTCCCTGGCTTGAAGATGAGGTTTCACCAGGGACCTGCTCCTTTCTGAGGGGCCAGGAGCCCAGCTGAGTCACGAAAGTGCCCAGGATCAGCCATAACTTTGCTGTGCACTGGAGTGGGAACCAGGAGTGGGGAGAGGCCAGGGAGTAGAAGCAGACACTTCCAAGCCTGGGGGGCAAGGGCTTCCTGGACCCCTAAGAGTGTAGGGATGCTCAGGTCTGGAGCCCTGGCTGTGCAGCTGCAGCTCTGCCCAGGAGCACAGGCTCCTGCTTTTCACCATGGGGGAGGGCTCTCACCCATTCCCAGCTCCCACCAACACCACAGAACTCACAACCTCCCTGCACCTTCCCCGCTGCAGGTGGTGTCTTAATAACAGCTGCTCCAGACTGGACACTGCTGCCATCATTATTATTCCTTTAATAAACTTCCTATCCCCTTCTGTCTCCCTGCCTTCTCCTTAAGATCAATAACTCTTAGATTTGCCCTTTTGAGGCTATTTTCTAGATCTTGTTGGCATGCTTCCTTTTTCTCTCTCTCTTTTTTTTGTCTCTTCTGACTGTGTATTTTCAAATAGCCTATCTTCAAGCTCACTCATTCTTTCTTCTGCTTGACCGATTCTTCTGTTAAGAGATTCTGATGCATTCTTCAGTATGTAAATTCCATTTCCGACTCCAGATTTCTGCTTTATTCTTTAACTATTCCAACCTACTTGTTAAATTTATATGATGGGATTCTGAACTCCTTCTTTGCGTTATGTTGGATTTCATTGAGTTTCCTCAAAACAACCATTTTTGAACTCTCTGCCTAAAAGGCCACATATCTCTACCTCTCCAGAATTGGTCACTGGTACCTTATTTATTAATAGTTCGTGTGATAAGGTCACATTTTCCTGGATGGTCTTGATACTTGTTGATGTTCATTGGTGTGTGGGCATTTAATATGGAAGTATTTATTACAGCCTTCACTGTCTGGGATTGTTTGTACCCATCCTTCTTGAGAAAGCTTTCCGGGCATTCAAAGGGATTTAGGTGCTGTGATCTAAGTCTTTGGTCACTGCAGCCATATCTGCTTTAGGGGGTACTCCAAGCCCAGTAATGCTGTGACTCTTGCAGAATCTTAGAGATACCGGCTTGGTGGTCTTGGGTAAGATCTGGAAGAGTTTCCTAGATTAACAGGCAGAGACTCTTATTTCCTTCCCTACTTTCCCCCAACGAACAGAGTCTCTCTCTCTCTCTCTCTCTCTCTCTCTGTGTGTGTGTGTGTGTGTGTGCTGAGTTGCCTGGAGCTGGGGGAGGAGTGACAGAAGAAGCTTGGTGGCCACCACCACTGGGACTCTGCTGGGCCAGACCCAAAGCCAAGCCAAGGACTGAGTTTCACCCAAAACCCACAGTCACCATTGCTTAACAACTGCCTATGATCACTCAAGGCCCTAGAGCCCAGGTAGCAAATCCAGCCAAACTTGTGTCCTTCCCTTCAGAGTAATGAGATCTCCCTGGCCCTGGATGGGTCCGGGGTTGCCATCTGGGAGCTAGGGTATAGAGTCAAGAATCTTAGGAATCTACCTGGCTCTCTATTCTGCTACAGCTGAGCTGACAGCCAAGCCACATGACAGTGTTTCCCGCTCTTGCCTTCCACTTCCATAAGCAGAAGCGTCTCTCCACCATGGCCTGCGCCACCCCAGGCCCACGGTGAGGACTTCCTGGCTACTACTGTGGTTCACTCAAGGCTTAAGGACCCTCTATTCTCTATCAGCTTGTAGTGAAGACTGCCAGGCCCGAGTCTCTCCCTTCAGGGCAGTGGGCTCTTCTCTGGCCCAGGGCAGGTCAAGAAATTCCATTCAAGAGTCAAAACCTGGAATCGGGGATCCCAGGATTCCACTTGGTGCTCTACTTCTCTATAGCCAAGCTGCTAACCAAGTTGCAAGACAAAGTACCCTTTTACCTTCCCTCTCTTTTCCTCAACAGAAGAGGTCTTTCCCTGTAGCCACCACAGCTAGGGATGTGCTGGGTCACACCTGAAGCCAGCACAACTCCGAGTCTCACTCAAGGGCCATGGCAAATGCTTCCTGGCTGCTACTGCTGATTACTCAAGGGCACAGGGGCTCTTTAGTCAACAAGTGATGAATTCTGTCAGGACTGGGCCTTTTCCTTCAAGGCAGTGGGCTCCCTTGTGGCCCAGGTACATTTGGAAATATTGTCCAGGAGCTGGGGCTTTGAATGGGGGCCTCAGGACTCTGCATGATGCCTATTCTACTGTGGCTAAGCTGGTGTCCAAGTTGCAAGACACAGTCCTCTTTATTCTCCCCTCCCTTCTCCTCAAACAGAAGGAAGAAGTACCTCCCAGAGCTGCAAGCTGTGCTGCCTGGGGTTAGGAGAGGGGTGACCCAAGCACTCCCTTGGCCTCGCTGGTTTATGTCCCACAAGGTCCCATGTGTCCCAAATCCGCTAGCTCCATGCCAAGCACAGCACTAGGGCTTGCCCAAGAATTATAGTCCATGTGGCCTAGACTGCCTTTCAAGTGTATTTAGAATCCCAGAACACTTTAGCCCATGATGGCAGGGCTTGCCTGAACTCAGCCTCTGACCACTGCAATAGATGATGTGCTTGTGGCTAGGACTAGTCCAGATGCTCTCTCCATGGGTGTTGGTTGGGTTCTGTCTGGTGTTTTTTTCCGTTATGACAAGGCAGCACTGAGTTTCAATGCAGAGTTCCACAATCACTGCATTATCCCTCCAACAAGCACACACATTCTCTCTCTGCACCACATGGCGGCTGCTGGAAGGCTGGGGAGAGGTGGTGTAGGCATTTCAAGGCTGTCTTTCCTACCCTCTATAGTGCCTCTTTCCTTAATATGATATTAAAACCAGGTACTGTGAAAAGATGCCTGATTTTTGGTTCTTATGAAGGTGGGGTTTTTTTTGTTGCTGTTTTTTGTTTGTTTGTTTGTGGATAATTATTCAATTTGGTATACCTGTGGGAGTGGACAATTGCTTCTAAACTTCTATTCAGCCATCTTGCTCCATCTCCTTCCTGCACCTCTTTTACAGCTTAGTTTGTGAACAAAGATTCATTCCTGTTATGACAGTTATCACTGATCACTCATTCACTCACATATGCATTTATTCAACAGCATTTTTGGCAGGTGCTGTTGTAGGAGTTAGGGACACTACAGTGAACCAGAAAAACAATCCAGAAGTAATGGATACATGGTACATTCACGCAGTGAAATATTTAACAATAAAAACACATGAAGTACTGATACATGCTACACCATGACTGAACCTTGAAAACATTATGCTAAGTGAAAGAAGCATGAAACGAAAGACTACATATTGTATGATTCCATTTTTGAATAGGCAAATCGATGAAGACAGAAAATAGATTGGTAGTTGCCAGAGGATGGCGTAAGTTGTGGGCAAGTGAAAGTGACTTCTAATGGGTTCAGGGTTTATTTTGAGGATGATGAAATGCTCTAAAATTAATTGGGCTGATGGTTGCACAACTCTGTAAATTTACTAAGAACCACTTACTTATATACTTTAAGTGGGTGAATTGTATGATACATGAATTATATCTCAAAAAAGCTGCTAAAAAAGAACATTACATTAAAAAATTTTAAGATTAAATTAATAGACGTAGACATTTAAAAATTGGTAGATACAATAGTAACTCACTATGTGACCACCAGGATTATTTTCATGTATTTAGATTTTTTTTAACTTTTTTTTTTTTTTTTTTTTTTTTGTAGAGATGGCATCTCACTATCTTGCCCAGGCTGATCTAGAACTCCTGGCCTCAAGCAGTCCTCCCGCCTTAGCCTCCCAAAGTGCTGGGATTACAAGCATAAGCCTCCATGCCCAATCAGTATATTTTTTAAAATATAATTAATACTGCTGCCAGGAATCATCCAGAAGGCATAAGTAAGTGAGGCATCAACTGACCCAGGTTGAGCTCAGAAGCTCAGGCTCAAATTGAGAAGGCTGCCAAGAAAAAAAAAAGAGAGTAGATTTTCTGGAGCTTTTATTGTCCCCACCTCTTTCAGTTTCCATTAGTCTAGAGAAGTGAGGATCAGCAGATTGGATGAAAGTTCCTGAACCTGGAGCTGTTGAGAAAAGTCTTCCTAAGTCTCCTTGAGTGCTGGCTGGCATGGTTTCTTTTGATTCTCCAGAGACAGAGCCTAAATCAGGCCCTTGGAAGCAGGTAACGTGTTGGGAAAAGATACAGGAAGCAGGAGTGAGAGACCCAGAGAATGAGACCATGGTGGGGAGCACCAGTTAAAAGGACATTATCAAGCCGATTCCCACCTTGGAGAATGGAGCCCAAACCTTCTGGAGACTATCTGAGGCACCATGTAGAATGTAACTCAGAGTGGCCTTTATTTCTTTCTTTATTTTATTTTAATTTTACTTTATTTTATTTGAGACAGTGTCCCATACCATTATCCAGGTTGGAGGGCAGTGATGTGAACAGGGCTCCCTACAGCCTTGACCTCCCAAGCTCAAATGATCCTCCTACTTTAGTCTCCCAAGTGACTGGCACCACAGACACACACTACTATATCTACCTAATTTTGACGTTTTCTGTAGAGATGAGGTCTCACCATGTTGCCCGGTCTGGTCTCAAACTCCTGGGCTCAAGCAATCCTCCTGCCTTGGCCTCCCAAATGCTGGGATTACAGGTGTGAGCCACTGTACCTCACTGGAAGTGTCCTTCTGAAGGATCTGGACAGGGATTTATTCCTCTGCAAGGGCATTAACTGCCCCCAGCTCTGGGCAACACCTACAGGTGAGTCGAGTGGGTTCCCTCAGTTTCAGAGAAAGCTCTGAGGTCGAATCCGCCACTTGAGATGGGACACTGGCAGTGGGCAGACGTGTCCACCATTGCAGGTAGGTGGGGGCCAAGAGGTTGTGATGTGGGGCAAAAAAAAAAAAAGATTCTGCTTCATGGGGTGTGGGATCCTGGGTGCTCACCACCTAGAAAAGAGACACATGTCAGGAAGTTGGGTGGGAGTAGGGCTGACCTAACCAGAGAAGTACTGCGTGAACAGGACCAAACCACTGGAAAAGGAAGACAGCATGTTTCAGACAATGCCTGTGCATGGCTTCCTTCTCTGCTTGCAATTGGTCCTAAAAACGTAAGAGAGACACTCTTCTGTTTTAGCAGAGGAGAAAGCTTGGAGAAATTACACAAGCTGCCTGAAGTTGCTGTGGAAGAATATGGCAAGGTAGGGATTCAAACTTGGAGACCCACCTAATCACAAAGCTCATCTTTCTCTATTTTGATGACACATTATAAAATACATTTTATGTAGGGGCTCAGATCACACATGCACACATATAACTAAAAGTTTCACAAAACCTCCCTTCTCATGGGCAATACGCTCTGAGGTTTAGCTCTATTCTGTTTTAAAATGCCACTTGCAACCATTAAATTTATTTCACAATTCACTAATGGGACACATCCCATGAAATGGAAAGCATACTCGATTGTGAAACACATATAGTGCCCATCCAAGCCATTACCCCATTAATAATAATTGTCATATTATTTTTAGTTAGCTCTCTCCTTCAGTCTTGGCCAGTTCCTAATTAAATGCTCTTAAAATTGGGTCAGTTTTCTTTAGAGAGCTAGTATTAAATTGTACTTACATATCCCGTTTGTGTGGCTATTGATATCTGCCTGTCTTCCACAAACTGTAAGCTCTCCTCATGCCTTTACTCACCTGTCTCTCTAGCACCAGAAGCATGCATAGTATACATCAGGTGCTCAGAGTTGGTATAATGAATTCAGCTTAATAAAAGTGATTTGTTTGAGGTCACTACCCTCAGATGTATTCTTTTTTTTTTTTTGAGATGAGTCTGGAACTGTCGCCCAGGCTGGAGTACAGTGGAACGATCTTGGCTCACTGCAACCTGTACCTCCTAGGTTCAAGTGATTCTCCTTGCCTCAGCCTCCCAAGTAGCTTGAATTACAGGTGCCCGCCACCATACCTGGCTAATGTTTTTTTCTTCTATTTTTAGTAGAGATGGAGTTTCACTATGTTGGCCAGGCTGGTCTCAAACTCCTTATCTTGTGATCTGCCCACCTCGGCCTCCCAAAATGCTAAGATTACAGGCATGAGCTGCTGCACCCAGCCTACCCTCAGATGTATTCTTATCTCCTTTCTTCTTCACAATTCTGTGAGTGGACATAGTGGGTGGTGGGGGAGGTATCAATTGCTTGACTTCAAATCCTGCCTCTGAATCCTATAAGCTGTATGACCTTCGGCAAGTTTCTCATTCACACGCAAAAAAATAATAGTGTCTTACCTTATGGAATTATTGTAAGGATTAATTGATAAGATCTCATTGAACAAAAATAAAATAGGGGTGGGAATAAAGAAAGTTTACTGTAAAAAGCCCTGGCACAAAATATAGTCAAGTGAGGCAGATATTGTGAATTGAATTGTATCTCTCTTGTCAAAAATAGAAAAGAGAAAAAAGATATATTGAAGTCCTAACCTTCAGGATATCAACATGTGAGCTTATTAGGAAATCGGGACATTGCAGAAATAATTAAGATGAAGTCATACCAGAATAGAGTGGGCCATTAACCTAATATGGCTGGTGTCCTTATAGGAAGATGGCCATGTGAAGGCAGAGAAACACAGTGAGAATACCATGTGATGACAAAGGCAAGATGGTAGTGATGCATCCATAAGCCAAGAAATGCCAAGGACTCCAGACAAACCACCAGAAGCTAAGAAGAGGCACTGTCAGATTCTCCTGTAGGTTTCAGAGGGGGCACAGCTCTGCTGACACCTAGATCTCAGACTTCTCACTTGCAGAACTATGAGACGATAAATTTCTGTTGCCAAAAATAATAACCTCAATGACAATTAGTCATTATTATCATCATTCTACAGATGAGGGCAAAGTAGCATCTTTAAGACCCAAGTGAATTAATTGGCATTCATCCTTTAGGGCCTGGGGCTGGTTTCTGAGCTACACCTTGCGTATATTTCAGATTCACATTCTTAACAATACAACAATTCAAAATTTTAATCATTTAAACCCTTCCCTCTGGTTGCAAAATCCAGTGGCTAGTAATTATTGCAGCATCCCAATTTAAGGACATGTTAATAACATGTAAATGTTCTATTCTTACCAACACACATTTTAAATCATCTCTTCCAATCATCAGGCCAACTAAACTGTCCTCCTTAAACTTATCACCTGTGGCATTAAAAATCTCTTGACCAGGCTGAAGCAGGCCCTAAAGAAGGATTGTGAGAGGATTTAGCAAAGACCTGAAGGTGGCATGCAAGTGACTGAAGTTAAGGAAGTATTGCCCCTTATCATCAGATCTTAGATTTCCCAGATAGCAACAATCACACCTTTTAGGGTTTAGAGTTGACCCCCATTTGGGTGTGTGTTTTACCTGCAGTGAGATGTTACCCAGAAGGGGTGAAGAGTCTTCTTAGAAGTAGGACCCACAGGGTTGACCTGACTGATTACTAGCTCAGGCCCCTCCTTCCATGACATTGCCCAGGATCCCCAAGCCTGACAGTGGGGCAATGTGGACTGATGATGGAGAATCTAGAGTGTGACTTAGACAGAACAGAAGCTGGCTCCCGGCTCAGCCACTTACCAGCTGCCTCATGTGTCCTCATCTATAAAAAGTGAACAAGAAGAGATCCTGCTTCATAGCATTGCTGTGAGGAGAAATGGACTTGATGAGTGGATGTGCTAACACATCACAGGGCACATATATGCATGTTTAAAGGTTTGTCTTCTCTTTCTAAGTTATTATTGTGTAATTATTATTAATATGAGTATTGAAACCTCAGGCTAACTTTGACATCTTCAGTTCCCAAATGCAATCATTTTCTTTCTCTCTTTCTCTTTTTTTTTTTTGAGGCAGAGCTCACTGCATCCACCTCCCAGGTTCAAGTGACTCTCCTGCCTCAGCCTCCCAAGTAACTGGGATTACAGACACCTGCAACCATGCCCAGTTAATTTTTGTATTTTTAGTAGAGGCAGGGTTTCAGCATGTTGGCCAGGCTTGTCTCGAACTCCTGACCTCAGGTGATCCACCCAGCTCAGCCCAGCCATCCAAAGTGCTGGGATAACAGGTGTGAGCCACTACCCTCGGCCCAATGCAATCATTTTCTAGGTGCTATTGATTTCATTTCTGCAGAGCCTCCACTGTCCCCTTCTCTCCATTTCTATCCCTTTCATTGCCTCTTGCCTGAATGCAACTGAGGCCTCAGCACTTTTCATGTGGTCCCTCTCAGCTTCTTGATAAGCATAATGACACCTTACACTAGTGGTTCTGTAACTTTGCTGCACATTAAAATTATTTAGGGAGATTTGATTTCCCCATGCCCACCACAGACCAATTACATCAGAATGTGTGGCCATGGACAAAGGTACCAGTAGGATCCAGGGGATTCCAGTGAGCCTGCAAGGCTGAAAAGCACTGCTCAGTCCATGGTCCACGCTACAGCTAGAGTGGCCTTCTCAGAAGACAGCTCACGCAGGCCTCTCCCCTTATGAAAAACACTGGTGTTCCCCTTCTTTTTCAATTCAAAAGAAATCTTATTGCTGGGAGAATCCATCCATCCTAGTAGTTCCAAGCCCTATTTAAAAATAAGTTCACTGACTCTGCATTGTTAGTAGTTTTCTATTTGCAGAATATGTGGACTGACAAATAGTTACTATGAATTCAGTAACACTTTCAAGTAAATGGTGTTTCTTAGTCATCACTACAGAATCTTCATATACTTGAAAAATAGCACATATTGAGAGCTGTTGTGTCATTTTTGTATACATAGATTCATTGGCTTACCCCAAGAACACCACAGGCCCCAGGGTCTATAGCCCACAGAAACTGCTGATTATGGTCAAGATGAAAACATCATTGAGCCGCAACTTGAGACCATAAAATGGTTAGATAGGTTTTGCACAACCAGAGGTGGAGCAGGGAATTGAGCGCTAGTCTTCTGAAACCAAGTTCAGTTCTCTTTTTACTGCAGAAGATACTCAAAACTTTCTGTATCTGTCCCATCACACCTGGTATGGTTTGACTGTGTCCCACCCAAATCTCATCTTGAATGTAGTTTTCATAATCCCCACATGTCATGGGAGGGACCTGGTGTGAGGTAATTTAATCATGGGGGTGTTTACCCTCATGCTGTTCTCATGATACTGAGTGAGTTCTCACAAGATCTGATGGTTTAATAAGGTGCTTTCTCCCCTTTTACTCAGCACTTCTCCTTGCTGCCACCATGTGAAGAAGGACACGTTTGCTTCCCCTTCCACCATGACTATAAGTTTCCTGAGGCCTCCTCAGCCATGCTGAACTGTGAGCCAATTAAGCCTCTTCCTTTTATAAATTACCCAGTCTTGGGTATGTCTTTATTAGGAGCATGAGAAAAGACTAATACACCATCTCTTTTGATTTATGTGGCACCATCTCCCAACAAGCACCAATAGGCCTAATAAAGTAGATACTGTTATAGGATCAGTATGTTTATGTGCCCACTGTGTAGTAAAATACCAATGACACAGAGACAGAAAGGTTTGCAACAGAGAAAGAGTTTAATGATTACAGAGCACCAAGCAAGGAGATGGAAAGCAATCCTCAAATTCATCTCCCCAAGTAGTTTTTGACTCATGTTTTTAAGGAAATTGTGGAGTGGAAGGGGCTGGAAAGTTGGGGTCATTGATTGATTGGGGTAAGAGGGATAAAATCATCAGGAAACTATTCTTTGGTGAGTCCGCTCCTGTGGGATCCTTCAGACCAGATGATGTCAGTAGTTTCACTGGTATGCATCACTTGAAAGGAAGATATCAAAGGGAAAACTTAGCATCTCATAATGTTAAAGTTGTTATCTATAAAACAGTTGAGGGGGACTATAATCTTGTAACAAGGTGCACATTATCCTGAGGTGGCAATAGACTCCAAATAGCTATGAAGAAGCAGGTCAGAAAGCAAGTTGACGTAATGATTAATGCTGAGTTTGTTGCAAGCTTGGTTTATTTACATTTCTTCCCCACCCTTCATCCATGATTTTATAAAGTTTATAGAGATAGTTTGAATCCCTCACACCATAACTTCTTGTGGTAGCAAGAATGATAGTCCCCAAAGATGTCCATGTCCTAATCCCCAGAACATGTAAAAATGTTACTTTATATGGCAAAAGAGACTTTGCAAGTATGATCAAGTTTTGCATCTTAAGATAGGGAGATTACCATGAATTATCCACAATGGCTAAAGGTAGTCAAAAGGGTCCTTTTAAGAAGGAAATAGGAGAGTTCAGGAAGGACATATGTCAATGGAAACAGAGGTCAGAATGAAGCAGGGCTACGAGCCAAGGAAATCAGGTGGCCTCAAGAATCTGAAAAAGATAAGGAAGAGACAAATCAAGAGCCTCCAGAAAGAACACAATCCTGTTGGCACCTTGATTTTACCCAACTGAGACTGATTTTGGACTTCTGACCTTCAGAATTGTAAAATGATAAACTCATGTTATTTTAGACCATTGAGTTTGTGGTAACTTGTTACAGCACAACAGGAAACTAAAACACCCTTGCATACACCCCTCAGTTTCTACCTCTATATTTACAAACGAGTTCTGCCTCTTCCCAGGGGCCCCTCACATCACCACTTGTTAAAACTCTACCCTACTCTGCAGTGGAGAAGAAAAACTTACAAAGGAAAAAATACTGAAACACCCAATATATGTATAAAAATATTACAATATCAAAAGGAGTGTAGTGGTTAATAATGCTGAGGTCTTCACAATCAGAGTTGCATTTTAGTTCCAGCTCTGCCACTTTAACAGCCAAGTGATTTGGGGTAAATTATTGAACCTCTCTTGGGTCCTTGCAATAGTCTTTTGATGTGTCAACTTGTCTAGACTACAGTCTCCAGTTATTCTATCACACCCTAATCCAGATGTTGCTGTAAGGTATTTTAAAGATGTGACTATAGATTATAGTCAGTTGACTTTAAGTAAGATAAATTATCTCAGATAATCTGCTAGGCACAATTTAATCAGTCAAAAGGCCTTATAAGCAGAACTGAGGCTTCCCTGGTAAAGAAGAAATTCCATCTCTGAACTACATCTTCAGCCTGTGCCTAAAATTTCCAGCCTGCCCTACAGATTTCAGATTTGCCCAGCCAGCACCCACAATTGCATACAGCCAATTCCTTGAAATAAATCTCTTAGTATATATCTCATAGTTGTTCTGCTTTCACCTGACAAAATTCTTAAGCTCTACTCACAGGACAGTTGTGAGAATTCAGTGAGATAATGCATGGTAAGTGTTTGGCACACAATTAACTGCTAAATAAATATTTGGTCTTGTTCTATTTTGTTTGTAATAGCCTTGGTAGACTACCATGAGTTCTCTCCCTTGTTCTGTTCCAACCTCCTTGCCATGGGAACAGCAAGGAGCCTGCACCCATGCTGATACCATGTGACCTGACTCAGCCAATGGCATGTTGGCAGATGCTATGCAAGCAGAGACTTGAAAAGAATTTGTATCTCAGAACTCCTTGCCAGCCACATAAGGAAGCCCTTGATGGATGATGTGACTGTGATGATCCAGTCACAAACTTTCCTGCCTTTATTACCAATAAGCAGTAAATCCTGCAAAAGTAGAGTCCTTACTTGATAGTAGCTGCATGAGTGACCCCAACTGAATCCAGCCCAAATATCAGACTCTTAGATCATTAGCTAAATGGATGGTTTTCTTCATAAGCCACTACTTTGGGAATGGTCTATTATATAACAAAACTAACTGAATCGGGAATAAAAGTGAGATCTTTTTTTAAACATTTCAAATTGGAAATTTCCTTTTTGGTAACAATGACCATTATTAATTTGGACACAGTAAAACAGATCTTCTCTTATATTTCTTTTGGGTTTATAAATCGTTACAACCTTTTGAAGGGAAGTTGATTAATAGGTATAATATGTTTGAGAACTTTATGTACATATTCTTTAATCCAGTAATTCCAGTGCAATAATGTACTGTAAGAAAATAATTAGAAATATGCACAAAGGTTTATGAATAATAATGTTTAGTGGGGACAGCATTTTGAATGGTAAGGTGTAACTATCTATATAATAGCAAAGAAAACAATAAATTTCCAACAATGGAAGGTTATTGAATCACTCCTGGTGCAACATAATTGAATATGAAGCAATGAATAAAATTTACATATCAAAGATTACATAGTCTTAGAAAATGCTCATAATGTGTTCGATGAAAAATGATACTATAAATCTGTGAACAGTTAGATCTAAGTTTTATAACGTGTGTGACTATATAAATTGATTGATTATATAATTTTGTATAGGGGAAATTGCATAGGGGAAAGAAAAAGAAAATACATCAAAATATTAATGGTAATTATTTCTGGGTGTGAGAGTACTTGTGGTTATTTTATATATGTATATTTTTACTTTTTACAATATTTTTGTGATGAACATACATCGTATTAATATTTATTACCAGAACAATAAAGAGACTTTAGAAATTCTATCCATTCTTGAAAATCACGTCAAAGGCCAAATCAGCAAAGCCTTTAATTATCAATGATTGAGAACAAGGGGAACATCCCTAGTGATTTGCTCCTCTCTGTGGTGCTTATGACATGCCTTATATTGTAGTGAATATAAGGTGAATGCGTCAGGGTTGTGCTGTATTTGCCTTGAATGTAGAAAGCACACATTACATATTTGTTAACTAAAGCTGTATTGGATGATTTGTTGTGATATCACATTCAAAATATATCCCACTATCAGACTACTTCTCTGCCTCAGCTCTGGTCCCTGGTGACATGCTGACTTTGTGTCTTATGACTTTTCCCTAAGTTACAGTCTAGCCATTGTGGCCTCCCTGCTACTCTTCCATCTTCCCTTTCAGGCTCCTGTCTCTAATAATTTGTGCTTCTTGTTCTTGCTGCCAGAAAGAACTCCTCCTCAGTCATTGGTGCAGCTTACTCTCTAATCTTCCTTCGAGTCTTTGCTCAAATGTCTCCTTTACCTCCTAAAACACAGTGGCAAAACATCAAATAACTCAACTTAAAGATGGCCAAAGGGCTTGAATAGACAATTTCTCCAAAGACAACACACAAATGGCCAACAGGTATATAAAAAGATGTTCAACATTGCTAAGCATCAGGGAATTGTAAAGCAAAACAACAATGAGATATCCCCTCACACCTATTTGGCTGTTATTTAAAAACAAAAGATAAGCTGAGTTGAGGATATGGAGAAGTTGGAACCTTTGTACACTGTTGGTGGGAATGTAAAATGGGGTAGCTACTATGGAAATCAGTATGGAGGCTCCTCAAAAAATTAAAAATAGAACTAGCATATGATCCAGCAATCCTACTACTGGGTTATATCAAAGGAAATTAAATCAGTATGTCAAAAATAAATCTCCACTCCTATGTTTATTGTAGCATGATTCACCATAGCCAAAATAAGGAAACAACCTAAATGTCTTTCAATGGATGAATGAATAAAGCAAGTGTGGTATACACACATAATAGAATATTACTAAGCCATAAAAAAGGAGGAAATCCTGCCATATTGCTACAACATGGGTGAACTGGAGGACATTATGCTAAGTGAAATAAGCCAGATACAGGACAAACACTACATAGTTTCACTTATATAATGTATCTAAACATGTCAAACTCATAGAAACAGAGAGTAGAATGGTAGAAGCCAGGGACTGGGAGAGGGGCAATGGGAAGTTACTATTCAACAGACAAAAAGTTTCAGTTATACAAAATGAGGAAGCTTAGGAGGTCTGCTGCACAACACTGTGCCTATAGTTAAATTTTTGTTGACTGGATAGATCTCATGTTAGCTGTTCTTACCAGAATTTTATATGTATACATATATCTGTCTCCCCTTCTCAGCGAGTCCTACCCTGAACCCCACTCTCCACCCTAGAACTTCCTGTCTCCTTCTCTTGCTTTGCTTTTCCCCATAGTCCTTCCCACCACTATATATTCCACTTATTTGTTGTGGTCCACCTCCCTCAGTTAGGAAGGTCTTCAACAGGGCCCTGCACAGGGGAAGGGCAGACACTTGGTAAATGTTTACTGAATCATTCATGTCCCACGCCACAGCCATGGCACTTTACTCCTCTTGCTTGACTCTTAGGACATAGCTCCAGTTACCAATTGAACTTGAATTCTGAGGTCAGGCAGCTTCTTTCAAAACTGATCATGTTCAAGTGGCAAAGTTCAGTTGCAGCAAAGCATTCTTTGCTCACGTGAACATAAGCTTTTCAAAGCCTTGTGACCTTGCTTCCCTTAGGCCCAGAAAGGGAAGCCCTGGACATCAAAGGAACTCATCAAGTGTTACCAACAATCATTCCAGCGATGCTGAAAGTCTAATGTTTTCAATGACCCCTGGCCTCTCATTTGAGCAATAAACCCAAAAGTGATTTTCCTCTTCGAATGTTCTTTCCCTAGTCAGACCAACAGGCACACACAGAAGCATGAAATAATGGTGCAATAGAACAAGGCTTGACTAAGAACTCAGGGAGCTAACTTCTAATCTAGCCTTCTTCACTTCATATCGGTGAGTGTAGGTGAGTCTCTTACTATCTGAGCCTCAATTTCCTTATTTTAAAAGAGAATTCAATCTAGATCATCTCCATATACCTCCTTTTCTTGCTCTGAAATGTTAGTTCCATGAAATGCTAAGTCTCTGCAAAGAGATGCTAGAACCATTCAGGGTTGCATTTCCTCAATTCCTCCATGTGAGCCCTATTTTTTCTCTTCATTTCTTTCCTCTGTATAAAACCATCTTCTGTCATATCCCAGGGCAATTCTTATCATGAGGTTCTTGAGAGGATCTCCTGAGCTTATTCCATACCTAAATTGGAATAGGCATATAGACCTGTTGGGGCTATGTGAGTATGAAATGAGCTAATGTATTAAATTCAAATGAGCTAATGCTCAGTGCTGGCATATAGCAGGCTCTCGGTAAATAGTCATTCTCTTCCTTTCAAGTCCTTTTCAGGGTTCTATTCTGATGAGCCCAGGAAAAAAGAGAGTGCATGAAACCATTAGCCCCAGCCTCCATCTGATCACATTTGCCATCTCCATCTTCAGAAATGACAGAGCAGGCCGCCTTGCCTGGGTCCATACAATTCTACCAGGGATTGGTCACATCATAGTGATGTCAACAGGCATTTTGTGGATCATTCACAATGGCTTTATTTTTTTGCAACATATATTCTCTCATTTAATCTTCACAACAGCCCTATGAAATGGCTATCATATGCCATTCTACAGATGAGGAAATTGAGGAACACGTGTTGCTGAGGTTTATCACAAGCTGGTAAGTGACAAGTTGGGCACTCAAAATCAGGTTTTCCAATGCACAGCTCCTTCCTCCTTCCCAAAGCTGTAGAGTGAAATGGGTTTGAAGGAATGAGTCACTATCCGAAAATGCTGGGTTGACATACGCCAAGTAGGAGGAGGTAACATTGGCCTGGCCCCACCTTATTTTTCCCTTAAGGGGTAATAAAGAACAAATCTTAACCTGTTAAGCATCCACAGGCACACAGTATTACATCTGATTTCTAATTTTTCCAACAGCTCTGAAAGGAAACTGAGCTCAAAGAGATTAAAGAACCAGCCTGAGGATACCCAGGCAGTGGCTAGTAGAGCTGGGGGTCCTACCCAGGTTCCTCTGGCTCCATGGTTCCCCCTCCCCACTCTGCAATTCTCTCTAGTAATGTGGATTGTTGAGTCCTAGGGGTGAGATTTTACCACCATATTATCTGAGTACTTACCCTGCACAGAATCCTGCTTACCCCATCTGAGTCTCTGGCAAAGGAATCAACAGCATGAAATTGGCCTCAGCTCCACCTCCTGTCACCTGAGCACCACCTGAGCCCACCAGCTGCCCTCCCTGCTTCAAACGCCTAAGATCCTCATGAGCCACTCTGCTCACTAGGCCTTGAAATAGCCGTGTTTTGCATCACTCTCCACACTTCCTAGTGGACAAGGGATATCTTGATGGCAGAGCTTCTGTGGGGTATGTTTTTGTGTGCTCATGGCACCTGGTACAAAGTCTTTCTTATAAAAGCCTGAGAACAGATGGATTTATGCTCAATGCCTTGGGAATTGTAACAAAGCACGCTGTGCTTCTGTAACATGTTTCTCCAACCTTGCATGGAACAGACTATGAAATTTAAGGGGTGAGCAGCAAGAAATTAGGTTGTGAGCAACTTGAGAACAGGAACAATGTCTGATTCAAGGTCTAATGCTTAGGCCAAAAGCCCTTCCTCTAGCACTTATGACCTCAATTAACAAACAGACTTCAGCAAGTCCAACAACCCCTTCAACATACATGTAAATGTTTTTGAGGATGTTCATTTGTACACTTGTCTGCCACAAAAATCCAGAGTTTTCATTTGATTCTCAAAGCATATTAAGACTCACTCTCCAAGTACATAGTAGACATACACTCGTACATTCAACAAATGCTGAACGAGCACTTCCTCAGAACCATTTGCTCTATGGATTGATAAGGAAGGAAAAGAAGTGTGCCACAACCCAGTGACAGATGACTTTCCCATAGGAGAATAGATTATTTTTTTAATGTATAGAAAAGTAAAATATAACTATAATTCATAAATGCTATATTGACAACATTTTCTGAAAGATTATTTCTAATACCACACCCTCCAACCCTCTATTCTCCTATATTCCTCACTCACCCATGCCTCCCCTTTTATTTCCACCCAAGAAAGCATGTGAGCAAGAGAGAAATAGTGGTTCCTCCTAATTTAATTTAAAAGTGAGTTGTCTGCAGACATGAACACTTTGAAGGTTGTGTGTTACAGACTCCTGAGACATTCCTCCCAGCACATCGTGAGCATTTAGAACTCAAGAATGTCAACATGGGTGGAGAGATCCCTGGATTTATTCAGGGCAATTATATAGCAAATCTCAGCTCTGTTTATTGGCTGTGTGACTTTGGGAAGTTAGATGACTTCTCTGAGCCTCTGTTTCATCATCTGAAAAATGGAGATGACACCCGTTATCTCACAGGGTTGTGAAGGTTAAACAAGACATAGGGCAGAAAGGGCCAGTTTGCACTGTGCCTTGCCCATATAATGAATTTCCATGTTCTTCTCCTAATTACTCTCTCTGGATTTCAGGTTCCTGGTCATCAAGATGAAAAGGTCAAATTGGATCTATGCTGACAGGACCTATGTTGGTTTCCTCACCTCCTGACTCCAGCATGGATCCTGGCTACCTTGGGGGTGAGGCTTTAGTAAGATAGAAAGCAAAGAGACAGAGGCTGGGCACAGTGGCTCACACCTGTAATCCCAGCATTTTGAGAGGCCAAGGAGGACAGATCACTGAGGTCAGGAGTTTGAGACCAGCCTGACCAACATGGTGAAACCCCGTCTCTACTGAATATGCAAGGAAAATTAGCCAGGCTTGGTAGTGTGCACCTGTAGTCCCAGCTACTCAGGAGGCTGAGGCAGGAGAATCACTTGAACCCAGGAGGCGGAGGTTGCAGTAAGTCGAGATCGTGCCACTGCACTCCAGCCTGAGCAACAGAGCAAGACTCTGTCTCAAAAAAAAAAGAAAAAAAGAAGAAGAAGAAGAGGAAAAGAAAAAAGACAGAAACCCTGTTAGGAAAACAATACATCAAAGATTTACTACTGAGTTTGCCAATATTATCAAGGGAAACTTCTTTGCAGATGCTTCTCTCTGAAGCACAGGAAAGGTCATCCTTCACCCATGTAGGAATCACAAGGAAAACTGAAGGGAGCGGCCTGGCCTGGCCTTCCAGGCCCCACAGATAGAATCCAGCAGTTACAAACCTGTGCTTCTCAAACTAAGGAACAGGTATCTTTGCAGGAATGCAGCAGGAGCTAGGGAGGCCCAAGGCAGGAGAAAGCCAGCTTATCTTACTGAGACCCTGGCTGTATTGCAGTTTTTTTATTTTTAAGCTGTTTTTTTTAATGGCAATATAAAACTTTATATTTTGCTTTTTAAAAAAAAATACACATATATAATGATAAAACTGCTTTTATGGATTTTTAAGACCAGGGTGGGAAAGGGGAGTAACCCATTCATATACTCTTAAGAGGTAGAAAAGTTTAGGAAACACAGGCCAAGATGGTCCCTAATATCAAATGTGGTCGTACATCTGTGCCAGCTCCAGGCTGCCTCTCCAAACAAGAATATCAGAGCTTATCAAAAACAAATAACTAAATGAAAATATAAAACTGGGGCAGAAAATTGAAGTTCACCTTGAAAAGAATTAGCTCAGAAAGCAAGCAAGCCAGGGACAGCTGACAAACTAAATGCTCCCTGGCACAGGCTGCGGGATTGCATGGTCCTGGGGGAGCATTTTCACTTTGTGTTCGGGACAAAAGGCCTTCGTGGACATCACATGGACTGAGGCAGGCACCCCTGTGATGTTGCAGGCAAACAGGGAATAGGCCAATTGTTCTTATGGTGTGTAAAAGAAAAGCAAGAGCTATAAGTGCTCCAGTGGACAGAAAGGTCACAAATCAACTAAACATCAAGAATGATGAAATTCTAATCATTTCTGGATACCACCTACATGTTGAAAGCAATTCAGTTTATTGCATAAAATTGGAGATGTACAGAAAAGCGTAAACTAAAAGTAAAAAATCACCCACAATCTCTTTGCCCAGAGAAAATAACCAAATAAGTGTTAACATTTTGTCGTAGCTTTTAGCTTAGACAGACAGATAGATAAGGGTGTGTGTGTGTGTGTGTGTGTGTATAATTTAAATTTGGAATTATATCATACACAATGTTTTGTTACCTATTTTTTTCACTAGACATTAAATTATGAACAGTTTTCCACGTACCTATTCTGTAAAATTATAGTTTGTTGGTTTTCTTTTTTGACAGTCTCACTCTGTCGCCCAGGCTGCAATGTAGTGGTGCGATCTTGGGTCTCTGCAACCTCTGCCTCCAGGGTTCAAGCAAGTAGCAGGGATTATAGGCACCCGCCTCCACACCTGACTAATATTTGTATTTTTAGTGGAAACTGGGTATCACTATGTTGGCCAGGCTGGTCTTGAACTCCCGACCCCAGGTGATCCACCTGCCTTGGCCTCCCAAAGTGCTTGGATTACAGACATGAGTCACCATGGCTGGCCCAAAATTATGGTTTCTAATAGTTTCTTGTATTCATTACAGTGCATTTTAGATATTATTATTATATATAATACATATAAAGTAAATTGTATAGAGATATTTCAATTATGCAGTTATATGCACATTTCAATATTCATGTATGTGTATGTGTACCTAATTTATTTAACCAGAACTTTTGAAAATTTATATCTAATTTTTCACTGGTGAAAACAATGACAGTAACAATAGCTAATACTTATTGTGTTAAGCACTTTATCAGGATTATTTTATTTCATTATTTCACAAGGATGCCACAAAGTGGGTGCTGTTATCACCTCCATTTTACAGATGAAGAAATAGAGACAAATGAAGAAATTTGCCCACTCATAGAGCTAGTGGGGGATATAGCCAGGACATGAACCCAGGCATTCTTTTCATCACATGAAATCTGAATTTCAGTTTCTTCCCTAGTTAAAAATACAACAGCAACAACAACAACCACAAAAAAAACTGTTAGCAGACAGACTGAAAAGGTCCCTTCCAACTACATGTTCCATTTTATCCATTTCATCGCTAAGAGAGATACAACAGTGGTAAAAGTGGAGACTTTATAGCCAGACTTGTCTGAGCTTACAATCCTAGCTATACCAGCCTGAACCCTTAAACTTTAGTTTTCTCTTCTTAAAAATGGGAAAGAAAGGAGGGGAGGGGAGGGAAGGAGAGGAGAGGAGACACAGATGTGGTGACCAGGAAAGGAAGGAGGCTCCTACACTCAAGAAACAAATTCCCTTGCCAATTGTTGAGGTGGCCAGAGCTGTGACAATGGGCCCAGCAAAGCACAGGCCTCCCTCACCACCACCCCACTCCCCAAGAGAGAGAAAGAGTTTTCCTTTTTTAAGTGTTATTTGATATTTCCAAAAGGGCATTGAAAATTCAGTGCTATATTGGATTCCCGATATCTATTTTGCCGTTTAGTGTTTGTGTTTTGTATTCTAAATAGAAGATGGGATAATACTAGCTTTTTTAGGCTCAAGGCCTTTGCAGCCTTGCTCCCTACCAGGTCCCCAATTTCTATATCAAACTCCTGCCCTCTGCCTTCAAACACTCACATGCACAGCCCACTTGAGTGGCATATGGACTTTCCATGACATTTTCCCTTTTCAAGAAGCTGTCTATGACACTCCCATTGACCTTTAGCTTTGGAAAGTACTGGAAGCTGGAGGGTATGGGGAGAAGAGGAAGGCATATGGGTATTTCCCCTGGTGGGAAGAATTAAATCTACACAGAGAAAAAGGAAGGTGAGGTCAAGATCACCAAGTAGCTACCTAGCATTGCACAGATGAGGGAACTGAAACCCAAGAAAAGATTCAAATTACCTGAAGGCAGCACCAGGGTCAAACCTCAGACTCTCCAGGTTCAGATCAGCGTCATGTCCACCTCAAATCCTGGGCGTTTAAATCGAATATCTGCCCCATGGAGCTTGATACCTTTTTAAAGGGTAAGGACTGTAATTATTACAATGGGTCTGTGGTAGACATTTTAGACTCCAACACAGAGAGGGAGAAATAAAGAGGCCAGGTGGCTGGAGGAGCCCCTCTAATCACACCATTCGGATGTTGGGTAGGAGCCAGAGGGTGTCCACCGGAATCATCCAGGGGTTCTTCTCCCACCCTTTTCATTCGAACCTCCCTAGGTGGGGAGGGAAAGCTCTCCCACGTGATTCTGGGAGAAACCTCTTTTCCCTTCTCCCATGACAACACTGTTGAAGCTCAAATGAAAGCCTTAGAAGCAGCCTCAAAGCAAAAGTTTTTCTTTAACCTTCTCTGCCCTCCTGTCTCTCAGTCCTATTCTCCCTCGAGGCTCGTCATAGCAGATAGAAGAATCCCTCTTCCCCAAGGTGGATCATAGAAACCGGAACCCCCTTTCCCCAAATCCAACCATAAAACCTAAATATATTACTCTAAATTTCCCTCTGCCTTTCTGTGTAAAAACTCACTGTAAGAAATGATCTGACTGGCCAGGCGTGGTGGCTCACGCCTGTAATCCCAGCACTTTGGGAGGCCGAGGCAGGCGGATCACAAGGTCAAGAGATCAAGACCATCCTGGCCAACATAGTGAAACCCCATCTCTACTAAAAGTACAAAAAATTAGCCGGCATGGTGGTACATGCCTGTTGTCCCAGCTACTCGGGAGGCTGAGGCAGGAGAATTGCTTGAAACCGGAAAACAGAAGTTGCAGTGAGCCGGGATCACGGTCACTGCACTCCATCCTGGAGATAGAGCGAGACTCTGTCTCAAAAAAAAAAGAAAAGAAAAAAAGAAAGAAAAGAAAAGAAATGATCTGACCTACCTTGTTTGACTGTAGGTCATAAGACTCCCCTTATTCCAGAGAGGATCCTGCCCCATACCCAGAAGGAAGGAGAGGCTGAGAAGAATCTAGACAGACAGGCCTTGCTGGGGGTCCCCACCCAGTCGATTATCATTAGATCATACCCTTTCTATCCAGTCATATTTATACACATCTGTCCGAACTTTGTTGAACCTAAGCATAAACAGACAATTTCCCCTGTATCTTTGGGTCTTCATTCTGAATATATATATATATATATATATATATATATATATATATATATAAAATAAATTTGTATGCCTTCCAATTAATCCACTTTTCATGTGCTGATTTTTCAGGGAAACTTCAGAGGGCCAAGGGGAATTCTCCACTTCACCCCTACAATGGTGGGAACCAACAGCAAGCCCCAGCCCTTCGATCCTTTCTCCTCCCCCTCTACACCTCCTGAGGTCCTGGGAAGCCTTCTTGTAAACAAAACTACCATAAAGGTCACCCAGGAGAATGACTGAAAAGATGTGTCCTGAGGTCTCTTGAAGAGTGTCACCCCTTTTGCTGGTTACATGCAGCCAAGTCACAGCCTCACAAACCTCCAGCCTGAGAGTAGACCCATCGTTCATCCTCTCAGCCACATTTGCCTCCCAGACGTCAAGAACTGGAGGCTTTGGGTTCAAACTTTCATGAATATGGGGGTGGGAAAAGCAGAGGGAGGTGAAGAAATGGGAGCCTCAATGTAAGGACCAGCTAATTGGCCGACACCAATGGGATAAAAGACATAAAACAGCAATGATCTCCTTAAACGACAACCAGAAACCTGCTGATTGGAGTGAGAGAGTGAGGAAGGAAGGCCTCAGCCATGCAGGCAACCTTGACCACAGCCCTGGGTTCCCAAAGCTGTGTCAACCCTACCTCCAGCTCCAGGGTCAGCTTCCCCTTTCTATACCCAGGCCCAGAGTGGTCAAAATAAACTTCTCCTTATTCCTTTAAGCACACCTAAACCAAGTAGCATTTTCACTTAAAGCAAACAAATAAATGAACAAAAACCTATAAAATATTAAGGGGAAGCAAAAAAGAAAGAATTATAGAAAATGCACACTAGCTGTCATCACATTTCTATAGTAACATGTTATGATCTCCGTAGAGGCTGTGAGATGCTTTGTGCACCAAAGAATACACCCACCCAAGAATACAAATGTGTGTCATGCTGCTCCCAAGTCAATGCTCATAGCAGACATCACTAATCAATCACAGCATTTTATCCAAACACTAACTCCACTGATCTGAAATTCTTCTCAGTACAACTTCCTAGACAGCCACTAGCCATCAGTTAGGGTTAGTCAGAGAGAAAGCCTAGATGTCATCTCTACTCTTGCTAAGAGGGCTGGAAGAACAAGTCACCTTTCTCAGTTTCTTCCCATCTAATTACATTTGGTGTTTGGCCAATAGGACTGCTATCGTCTTGTTTCCCAAGACATGGTATAAGTCACATTCTTCTGATTCTCAGTGCCTCTCTCATTGACTTGCAGCCTCGTTCCATGTTGTGTGGCACCTAGGATCCTCTAGGTTCTATCTCTTTCCAGCCTGGGCAAATCTTGTCCTCTCTGAGTGACTTAACTGTGATGATGGTCCCACTGAGAGAACCCCATCCCCACCCAGGCTAGCACCTTTGTCATATTTATTGGTAGGCAGGTTTTTGATGGACTCACACAAATCTCTTTCACCTGCCCTAACAGCTCAGTGTCTGAGTTCCATAGTCAGAAAAGCATGCTTCATGTTCCAGAAACGTGTGAGCCATTAGGGGAAGCCACATTATGTCACAGTTATGAGTCCAGCGTGGGAGTCACCGAGGCTGACTCTTTAGCCTCATAATATTGGACAAATTTCTTCACCTTCCCTGGAGTCAGTGTGTTCAATGTGCTTAACATGTGTTAAAGGTGACATGCATAAAATGGTGAGCTGGAAGTCTGCTGCTTATCCTCTCAGATCTCATTTATATTCTCCCTGTTCTCTGCCCCACAAGTGTGACCTATATAGGACCTCTGTGAACCACTTCAATGAGTTCCCTTATCCTCCGGCTTCCCATTGGTTACTCAATGGAGAGACCACCATGAGATTGGAGGGAAGAAATAGGCCAGGGTGCTTAATCCTGCCTGCCACCTGACCCCTCCACACCACCTAGCTGGTACTGTTAGCTGGGTGCGTGCCACCCCATTAGGTGAAACTATCCTCACAGCCCTCTTTCTCCCCAGGTTCCTTCACATGTCCCCTTCCATCATCTCTTCCATCCCCACAGTTGCTGGCCCCAGCAACTTGCCCCCACCTGGGAGAACAGTCCCTTTATTAAACCCTCTTCAAGCTATTTTGAGTGAGTCATCGTATTCCTTCAGGGCTCCTGCCTGGCACAATCACGTGTAAAAGACAGGCCTATCAGGAAGAATAAAATAATGCAACTGCATCCAGATGCACACATCCTGCCACACACTCTACATCTATGCTTGGGGGCTGTGTTCACTTCCTAGGGCTGCTATAACAAAGTACCACAAACCGAGCTGCTCAAAACAACAGAAATTTATTTTCTCATAATCCTGAAGGCTAGAAGTACAAAATCGTGGTTTCAGCAATGCCACCCTTCCTCTGAAGCGAGCAGGGGAGAATCCTTCTTTGCCTCTTCAAGCATCTGGTAGTGGCCTAAAGTCCTTGGAGATCCTTAGCTTGCAGATGCGTCACTCCAACTCCTGCCTCTGTCATCACATGGCCAGCTTCTCCCTGTGTGTCTGTGTCTCCTCTTCCTATAAGGATCCTCGTCATTTTGGATTAAGTGTCCCCCGTGCTCTAGTATGGCTTCTTTTTAACTAATTACATCTTCAGAGACTCTATCTCCAAATAAGATCACAGTCTGAGGGACTAGGGGTCAGCACTTTGACATATCTTTTAGGGCGACACAATTCAATTCCTAAAAGCGGTCTAACAGGAATATCATCATCCACCAGGTTCACAACCAAGCTAAGAATTCCCTCCCAGCCAACGTTCCTCATGGTTTTCCCTCCATCTGTAAATGACAGCTCCACTTTCCTAATTTCAGAATGAAAACCTGGGCATCGCTCTTGACTCCTGTCTCTCAAATCCCACATTTCATCCCTCTCTGTCTGCCCATAGTATGTGCTGATGGGACCCAAGCAGGTGGGACTATTTACTCAAAGATCACAACCCAGTCGCCCCTACCCACTCTGCAATGTCATGTTTAACAATCCCTGAGGATAGATCTGTTCTTAACGCTCTATCTGATTTTGGGCAGTGGTTCCACTTCTTTAGTCCTTCATTTCCACCTCACTTGTAAGATTGCAGTGAAGGTTAGAGGAGAGGTTTCCAAAAGAGGTTTACGAGTTGTACGTCGAAGCATTCATTAAGATCCCTCCCCAGTGATTATCATAGGCAGCGTTTTGCTTTGTTTTAGTGATACTTTGGAAGACTTCGCGTGCATGTGTATTTTCATTATCAATTTATTGTTTGTAAAGTATTACTAGTTTATTTAAAGCAGGCGTTGCAAAAACAAGTACTTACAGAGTCCAGACAAGAAATACAGATGTGAAAAAGCAGAAGCAGGTGGCAGCACACATGCAAACTCTCAGGGCGGGATGGAGCTGTGACAAGTACAGACTGCATCATCTACCTACAAGGGCAGGAGCTGATCTGCAACCACTGCTACGACCACTGAGCAGAAATGTGGACACATCATTGTCAGACTTTGCCACTTTTCAGGTCAACTTAAAAGTTAAGTGGTTATATGAAATATGCCTTTTTTTTTTTTTTTTTTTGAGATGGAATCTCTCTCTGTCGCCAGGCTAGAGTGCAGTGACACTATTTCAGCTCACTGCAAGTTCGTCCCCTGGGTTCAAGCAATTCTTCTGCCTCAGCTTCCCAAGTAGCTGGGACTACAGGCGCATGCCACCACACCCAGCTAATTTTTTGTATTTTTAGTAGAGATGGGGTTTCACCATTTTGGCCAGGATAGTCTCAATTTGTTGACCTCATGATCCATCCACCTTGCCCTCCCAAAGTGCTGGGATTACAGGCGTGAGCCACTGCATCTGGCCAAAATCTGCCAATTTTTAAATGTTGGCTCAAATTCAAACCCCAAAATGGATTGAGTCAACCCATGGCCTGCCGCCAGTCCCTAACCTCTGATTTAGGGAATGCTCTCCCAGAAACACTCACAAATCAGGAGAGGAGTGGGAAATGATCCTGAAAAGGAAGGAGGGAAAGAGGAGGGGGTCATTATTAGCAGAGTGGAAACATTTAAGCAGAAGTCCGGAGGTGTTTATAATAAAATACAACAAAGAGACTGATTAATCCAGTAAAAGGGATGGGGAGAAAGGAAATAAAACTGGAAGTATAAGTTAAGGGAGATCACTGGGAGACCCAAATATTGGTATCTGGAGATTTTATTTTATTCTGGTAATAATAGGGAGCCATTGAAGATGTTTGAGCAAAGGAGTGACGACCCTTGGCTGCAGAAGGGTTACACGAAATCAGACCTCTTTTACCAAAGTGTGAAAATCTCTCTCTCTTTAATGAAACTAATACACATGTACTCAAAGGAAGAGCTCTGGAGGGCTGCATTGCTTTTTGCAGCACTGGGTCAGCTGAAACTTGAGCCCAAATCAGCTCCACTGATTCACTGATTTGACTTTGTTCTTTTTTCCCAAAACCACTGTCTTGTCATTCTAACTTGCAATGTGTAAGCTGCCTCTAAAGAGCCACCTTGAAGTAATTTAATACGAGTTCCAAAAGTCCTGGGACAATGAGTCCTGTTCCATGGAGGATGCTATCAGTTCCCTTGAAATCACAAATGTAGAAAAATGGGATTGCCCGGTAGGATAATGGTTTCAGTGTACAGAAAAGGAGGCCCTGGTGTGAAGTCATGGGTTTGTGTGATATGGAGGAGAGAATTCTGATTCCACCCAAGATAAGCTCAAGTGCAGAGGGGAGAGAGAGGTCAACATTTGCATTTTCCAGCAGCCATTTGATAGGGTCTTCTACTGCGATTCTGGTGAGCAGCTTATGGTTTACATTGCAGTTAACCCCACCTGACTCCCTTTTACCAGCTAGAAAATAAAGACTTTTGCTGTGAGTCACCCCTCCCTCAATGGCAATGAGGCTAAGTGAGGTGATTCTCTGAGGTTCCAATTCTCCAAACTCCACCTGGGAAAGGATAGAGTACAGACGAGACAGAATCTTGAACTTCGCCTCTTACTCAGTGGTGTGGAGCTCAGGACACCCTTGGCTGTCAAGTTGAATATTTGAGGCTTATTCTATATTCAGATGTAATCCTGAAAGTCCAACACATAAGTCATGTGTTATTTCGGGTCATGTGAATCTGAGTTTCAAGCAGTGGTGAACGGGCTGATGAGATCCAATTCCATAGTTATTGATGGATCCCAGTCACGGAGCCATGATGCAATGCAATTGTTATCACTGTCCTAATTTGTGGAAAGTAATGGGAAGAGACCCTGAACAGAGTCAACTGCTGAGGGAAAGAAAGGAAGATGTTTCAAAGAAGGGAAGTTGGATTGGGGAAATTATTTTCTATGCAAGTGTTAGCAAATATGGAAATTCAAGAAGGTCTTGAGATCCATCCCCAGTGATCGTCAAGGTTCTACTATGCTGTAATCAAAAATGAAGGTTCAGCAGGATATCAAAACTTCGTAAGCAATGGGCTCTCGATAAATAGTTGAGATCCATCTATCAGTCTGTCTCTCTTCCTAGTGTTAGTAGCAAAATGCATAGTTAAAATGCAGAGTTAAAAAATAAAACAACAACAGCACAAGAAAGGAAATAGGTCAAAGTCTTAACAGAATTTGACTCAAGATGATGGAATCCTGTATTTTTCTCTTCTTTTTTAATATTTTATACACTTTCTAAATATTTCAGCAATGATCAAGTATTACTTCTGTAGTATGAATAAATAAAAACACAAAGGGGAAAGAGGAAGAGGGCACGAAACACAAAGGGAAGAAACTGAGGGAGGGAAAAGGCTAGGAAGATGTCTCAGCCGAACTCCAGCCATGCAAACCAGCTCAGAGTCACTGTTCAAGGCTCCCCTCCACTTACCCTTCTGATAAATTGCAGTCAGCATAACAATCTAACCAGCAGCCTTTTCTCAAAATAAAGGCACCACTAGCCCCAGGGAGAGCTTCACTGTTAGAAATCGTGATCTCTAAGAGTACCTTGCATTCACATGTGGCCTTGTAGTTTTGAAAATGCTTTCACAACTTCCAACTATCAGTCTGTCTCTCTACCTAGTGTTAGTAGCAAGAGATGTCATTAATTCATAGGTAGAGAGAGAGGGAGATTTGGCATAATTCCTTATAACTTATTAGTGCTTTGATATACGACTTGTAATTTTTCAAAACATCTTTTGAATGCCTCTCCTCTTACCTTCACCACAATCTTATAAGAAGTGAGGTGGAAACAAATGACCAAAGAAATGGAACCATTTGCCCAAGATCAGATAGAAAGTTAAGGGAAGAACCAAAACAGGGGGAGAATCTAAGTGCTTCCTAAGTCCACGTCCTTCTGCCTCTCCAAGGGTAAACTACACTTTGCTATGGTTACCTTTGAGGTGTGCACAGAGCCATACATGGATTTCCTGTCCATTTTAACCAACTTTTAAATCCTCTGGGGAGGATCCATTTTCATAGCTTTTTAATCCAACTATAAGAGAACAGATAGTTGGTTTCAAACCAGAAGCTAAAGTAATGTGAATGGTCTGAGGTCACGGGTAAAATGATGGAGCACAAAGGCCAGGGCATGAAACCGTGAAACTATCCACCATCTACAGTATTTGGAGCAAATTGCAGGCCTGACTATTCAGCTCCCAAGTTACTCAAATTCAGCTTACTGGATTACTCTGTTTTGTTTTTTCTTTCAAAAGAAGGAAAAAAAATTATTGCACTATATTCTCCCATAAAAAAAAAATCTTGCAGTTGAACACAATGCTGAGTGACCCCAAAATATCAATACCATTATTTGGACCAACCTATTGACTCATTAGGTCACTGAGAGATAAAGTCCTTCAATTGTAAAGTGTTAATGAAATGGGGAAATAGTAGCCAAGAAATCACTAAATAAATTGGGTATGTAAAGACAGAGCCAATTAACATGAATGCAAATGGGAATGCAACCAGAAAGACACTTCCAGCCCCGAGTCCCAATATTGCAGGTGGAAGGTGATAAGGGGTTGGCCTGAATTTCTCCTACATGCCCAGATCTAGAATGTTCTTCTGCCTTGAACTGATTTCCCAACATATGAGAAGACACAGGGTAGTAAGACAGAAATGATGGATGGATAGTTCTATAGGATGTGATTTAAAAGCAAGGTTAGTATCAGAAAGACTCACTGCAGGGCGTGAAGCACTTTGGGACTTGAAGTACCCAAAATCTTGAAGGCAACTGTGCTGGAATTTTGAAAAGGTAAGCTGCCAGTTCCCCATACATGGAGAGTCCCTAAGAGCCTCACCAGCAGAAGCCCTAAGGACTCAGATGAAAGATGTCATCTAAACGGTTTAAATGTCATTTAAAGGTTGAGTAACTTATCCACAGACACACAGGCGGTCTGTCTCACATTCATGCCCTGGCTCCTAACCATCCATGTGGCCCCTCTCATCATTACTGAAACAATTGCATCATCTTCATTAGCTAAGGCAATGATACTTTCTCCTGGTGTGACAAAGACTTGGACAGCAATCACTGCACTTTATATCATCATTTAACAATTATTTAGTTAAGTGCCAGGCACAAGGCTAAGTGATGAGAATTCAGCTGTGGATAAGCCAGGGACAGTTCCCTGCCCTGCAGCACTTCCAATATAGTGGGAAAGACAATAATTTAACAAAAGATAATAACATGACCATTGACACAAAGTTGATAGCCACAAAGGTGCTTAGGAAACGATGATGCAAGAGGTTTTTTGTAATTAACTTGGACCAGCAGTTCTCAAAATGTGGTCTCCCCGTCTCTTTGCGTCTCTAAGATTGTTTCAGAGAGTCAGTGAGGTAAAAATCGTTTTCATTATAATACTAAGATGTTATTTGCTTTTCTCACTAGGCTGACATTTGCACTAATTGTACAAAAGCAATGGTGGGTAAACTGCTTGTGCCTCAGCAGGAATCAAGGTAATGGCGCCAAATCAAAATAGTCATCATAATTGTCAATGCAACATACTCATAGTTTTAAAACAAGCTGCTTTCACAGAAGAATTTTCTTGACGAAGCAGCAAAAAATATTAATTAAAATAAATCCTGACTCTCAAGTATATCACTTTTAATATTAATATTGCATGTGACACAAGAACAGAAAGCCAAATACCACATGTTCTCACTCATAGGTGGGTGTTGAACAATGAGAACACATGGACTCAGGGAGAGGAGCCTCACACACTGGGGGCAGTTGAGGGGGGTAGGAGAGAGACAGCGGGGGTGGGGAGGGAGGGGAGGGTGGGGAGGGATAACATGGGGAGAAATGCCAGACATAGTATGCACCTAAAGTTAAATAAATAATTTTTTTAAGAAAATTGCATGCGACAAAATGAAAACCACGCATGAAACATTTCTGCTACCTGCCAAAGTATGATAATTATCTTGAAGAAAAGCACTAAGATCATGTGAATTAAGGAGCGAACTAGCCACTTTTTTATGAAACAACATTTTTACTTGAATAAACAATCTACAGACGCGCTATCATTATTCAGACTTGGACCTTTGGCAGACATTTTCTCTAACATGAACAAAATGAGCTTTTCACTGAAAGAAACAACTGACGATGTCTGTTGCCAACATAAAAGTTGAACTTCCACTAGAAACTGGATCATGATCTTAACAGTTTCTCCATACTCATTGAATTTTCTAATTCTGGTTTTAAGGAACGTGATTTTTAAAAAATATCTATAATGAAATGTGTCAACCTTTGGAAGCTCTAGTAACTTAGTGAACCAATATTTTCCGAAAGATCAATGCATGGTATTATAAATTCTGCATGAGCAAAAAATCCAATAGAGTGCAACAAGACCCAGTGGATTTTAGCATTACAGAGTACAAAAAGTTTATCAATATGGTTTCCGATTCCACATTGCTAGTGATCTGTAAGAAACTACTATACACTGGTTTCGGTGTAGTTATCAAAAAAGAATATCTACAGTCATCTAAAAAACATCTAATTTTATAGTTTTTCTAACTATAAAGCTGTGTGAAGTCAGATGTTCTTTGTATACTTCAACCAAAACAACATATCACAGAAGATTGAATGCAAAAGCACATATTAGAATCCATCTGTCTTCTATTAAGTTAAATTTTTTTTCAGGACTCAGATATGTGTAAATTTTATTTATAGTTGTATATAATTTTTAGTATTATAAAAATGTTTCTGTGGTCAATAACAATAAATTGTACATTTAAAAATAACTAAAACTGTGGAACTGAATTATTGTAATGCAAAAAATAAATTCTACAGGTGATAAATACCTCATTTAACCTAATGTGATTATTATATATTGTATACTTCTACCAGAATATGTATATTTAACATAAATATTACTATGAAGCTAAATTTTAAAGATATTTATAACAATCTAAAAACAGTGGCATTCACGATTTTTTTTGTTTTGGAATATATGGTTATTTTTATCAGAAATACATTATTTGTGTTAGCATTTATGGGTTAAGTGTTGTTATGTTCAAATAAGTTAACAAATATTTTTTAAATTCTTGGCTTTAGTTTCTAATACAGCTAAATATCAGTGGACATAGCCCACATAAACCAAAGCCCTCAACAATCTTTAAGAGCATAAAAGAATCCTGAGACCAAAAAGTTTAAGAAGTGCTACTAACTTAGATCTCTATAGTCAATAATAAGATTATTAACAAGATGAATAACTGCCTCAATACTTAGGTATCATCATTCCAAGACTTCTATATGTTTTGCTCATTTTTCTTATTTTACTCATTTAACAAATATTTCTTAGCTGCCAGGCTGTATTAATTTAATTATTAGCTAGTACTTCTGCTAATAAGACTAGCGAAACTTTTTGCTTTGCTCTTCACTTTACAAATTGAATTGAATTAAAAACACTTGAATTAATGCAAACCTGGAGCCATACAGCTTAGGGTCATAGTCAGTCTTCCTTAGGCAAGATCCTGAGCCTCTCCTCAGCTGCACATTGAGGATAACCATACATATTCAACCTCATAAAACTGCTGCATAGAATAAATCTGTCAATGCATGAAAAGTGTTTATAATAGCACTGACACAACAAAGGGCTGTGTAACTATCAGCTGGAAATGTGATATTATAAAATAGCTTGCTATCATTGCAATTCAAATTTGAAAAATATCGTATAATGGCATTTTTACTTTGTAGAAGAAGGGCCTGTCTGAATGTCCTTGACATAACATTCTAAGGGCCTCGCACACTTACAAGCCTCTCTGAAGGAAGGAAAAAACAAAATTCTCTTATACCTGATCAGCATATTTTACCCAATTTGAACATGGCTCACTGATCTCAGCTGATTGGATGAGGGATCCATCCATCTATAGGCTGGTCAACAACCATTGAGATAGCTGGCTTGGCAAAAGAGCTCTGCCAATAGGGTACTAGCCTTGGATCCTTCCTTGGGGTGAGACCAGAAAGCTACAGAAGGCCTCACCAGGCACTTCAGTGGGAAAAATGTCTGCCCAGGGCAGGAGAAGATGCAAGAGCGTTGGGCCAAGATTTACAATTTCTGGATAGATAATCTCAGAAGTCCCTATCAGCTTTGACAACCGCTGACATATCCAGCCTAGAATCCCAAATTCTTCTCTGGCTTTGCCCCGAGTCTCAAACCTGAGGCTTGGCTGCCTTGGGTCAGAAGACCCAGCCACACTGCAAAGTGTAAAGTCTTTACACTAAACCCTGCTGCCATGATCTCTACAGGGTCTGCCCCTTAGAGTTCACCACTAGAGGACAGGAAAGAGAGGATGGACCCCACACAGTCAGCTGCCACCAACAAAATCTCCACACCATCTGCAGATCTTCTGCTGGGACAGGGCCCAGGAGGTAGTTGCTAGTAGACACTTCTAATGCATCTGGCATTGGCAGGCATAGCCTTGCAATGCTTCCAGAGGAAGCCGAGGTGGAAGAACTAGGTGAAGAAGAGAAAGAGGTGGAGAACCTCAGTACTGCAAAAAGTACATCCTGGGCAGTAAAGCAAAAAAGATGGGGAGGGTTGGAGAAAATTTGGGTTTTCATAATTCACATTGACCATTTCAATCTTGGATTCGAACAATTAAGATCATTTTCAACCTTACGTAAGGTGCCCTTAATCACTCAAATATCCTGCTTTCTAACTAGATTGCTGCCTTAAAGCCCTTCCTTAAAGAAAATCTGCTGCCACCATCATACATAAACCAGTTTTTCCAGCTAAATCACTGGATTAAACAGTGCCCCTACACAAGCTTGGGAATCCTCTGTGACATTTTCTTCGCCCACAGCCAGTGTGCGTGGATTAATGAATTCAAGAGCTGGATGACAGGTCCAAAGGCTATTTGTTCTCTTCCTGCCAAAGACTGAGGCCTGTGTGATTAAACCTAAAGGTTT
Source organism: Plecturocebus donacophilus (assembly GCA_004027715.1). Taxonomy (NCBI): domain Eukaryota; kingdom Metazoa; phylum Chordata; class Mammalia; order Primates; family Pitheciidae; genus Plecturocebus; species Plecturocebus donacophilus. The sequence goes on along the minus strand of PVKP010009209.1, from coordinate 3,970 downwards.
TCAGGGAGTAAAATACCTAATCATTTCTGGAATAAGGTCAGAAAAGAAGTTATTCTTCTGACAACCCATAATCGATTGATTGCTATATCCGAGCACAGTCTTCTCCAGGGCTTACCATAGAGCATTAGGACATTCTGGGACCCAGTGAATATGCTCAGAATTGTCCATATTCCTTCTGGATAATTCCTTATGGGGACCTTAAACCCAGGTCAAGTCCTTGACTTTTTATTCATTGCGGAGTCAGTTAACAAATAGTTGCTGAATGTTTACTGAAGATTTTCAGGCTATGAATTGATAAGGTCAGAGCTGTCTTTTAAGAAGATTGATCTGTCAATAATTTGCCTGGTCAGCTGACATCAAGGCGAGCAGCTTGGGATTATTACTGCAGGTCAGTTAGGCCACTGAAAAGCCTGAATAAGTCAGGTGACGGGAAAGAGCAAGCAATGGGATGGCATAAGAATCCGAGTTAGTAAACAAGGTGAGTGGGGTGGCTTTAGAACTGACAACCATGAGTCAAATTCAAGCAACAGCACTTACCCCAGCAAGTGACTTCATCTTCCAAGTTTCAAGTATTTCTTATCTGTAAAATAGGAATAATAAAACCCACTCTTAGATAGATAGATCAACAGACAGACACACAATTTCCCAGAAAGTAACTATATGTATTGGATCACTATCTATTCACCAAAACCCATTTCCCCTTCTCAATGCACAGACAGTTGAAGTTAAATGTTACCACGTGACGGAGTTCCAGCTCAATAAACTGAGTGGAATTGACATACACTGCTTCCAGGCCTGGTCTTTTCAGATTTTCCATTGACAATCCTTCATAACCTTTTCCTATTTGCTGGTTTGATATAGAGAACTCCAAGGACCCAGAAGAGAACAGATCCATGAGATGCATGCAGCTCAAGTCCTTGGGTTACTACAGGAAGACCACCTACCTTGGGAATACATGTTTGAAACTGCACATGTGTAAGAACTGAATTTCTATCATATAAAGCCACTAAGATTTGGGGTTTTACATCTGTCTATCTATCTGTCTATCCATTCATTCTTGTACAGAACCCTCAATAAATAATCATTAAAACATATTTTAGCATTATGGAAAATACAAAGATATACAAGGTCTCCATTTAAGAAGACAAGACACATACATAGCAGCCATATGCATGATGTAGACAACGTAAGTTTTAAGTTTAAAAAATTCAAAGTCCCCAGAAGTAGGGAGATCTGAGATGGCTTCACATAGCAGGGAGCCTTGAGCTTGTCAATGAATAAGGGGTATGAATGGTCTGGGTATGGAGAAACTACTCATTCACTAACACTTAAAAACATCAACAAGAAATCCCCCATCATCCGGTATCTACCCCCATGGTCTATAGAACACTGGCTCTTAATATTTCTCCATTGTTTATGTCTTCTGATTTCCAGGGTGATCTGGTTCCTAGTTTCCATGCAATGGCTTTCAATCATCAGCAACTTCTGAAATCACTTAACATTTCTACTCCCCATTTCCAGAGGCTCTGGCTGGAAAGGAAGGACCTCCAGCTTCAGAATTTTTTGTATCCTCTCCCATGGGTCTATCACACCCTTGGGTCTGTAGCTTTAAGATAATGGTTGGTAAATGAAACTATAATTACATATTTATATTACTCTAGCTTTTTGCCATTCTTGCAGTTATTGATTGATTAAGCCATTTTAATTACCATTTCCCTCTAGTTAAACCTCGAGACTGTACAAGCAAAGAATTTCATTTTGGAAATCAAAAGGTTTATCAATCCATTGTATTTTAATCATTACCATGTGAAGAAAGTTTGCAACATAAACTTACTGCTCATATTTTCCTCTCTCAAATAATGAATTATAGATGACATGATAGAAAATACACTATAACTTATAACTCGCTTTTGCTTTCAGTAATCAAAAATATTGCCCTGTAGCCTTTAGAAGCAGTTGAGTGCCATAGTAGAAACTCCCTCTGTAACTTCCCATTTTCAACTTTCCCCAAAATGCTTAATATAGGCATTGCAATTCTCCAAGGTCGGAAATGCTCAATATATTTAATTAGCATAATTCTCCCTGCTTATTAAACAAATGAGACTCACATACTTAGGGTCAAGAAGAACAGAAAAACGAAACTACTCAGAATTTGGTACAAGAAATCACTTAAAACTCATTTAATCAAAGTGTCAAGACTTGCATTTTGCAGAGAAAGTACTGATTGAGCTATAGGATTTTGAAAGTACTTCCACCCCTGTTCCCAAGATGCAAAATTTGGTTCTTAGAGTAAAGGAAACATTGGCAAGTGTGTGCATTACAGTTATACAGAAACCTCTTTCTTTTCTTTTCTCTCTGTTTTTTTTTAAGATGGAGTTTTGCTCTCGTTGCCCAGGCTGGAGTGTAATGGCGTGATCTTGGCTCACTGCAACCTCCACCTCCCACATTTAAGCAATTCTCTTGCCTCAGCCTTCCAGGGTAGTTGGGATTTCAGGCACCCACAACCATGCCCAGCTGGTTTTTGTATTTTTATTAGAGATGGGGTTTTGCAATGTTGGCCAGCTGGTCTCAAACTCCTGACCTCAGGTGATCCACCCGCCGTGGCCTCCCAAAGTGCTAGGGTTACAGGCGTGAGCCACCGCGCCTGGCCCAGAAACCTTTTAGTGCAATGTGGAAATGGTCTGCTTCTCAGAAACACTTAAACAATAGCGCCTACAGTAACTGTAGTAATTAAAACTAGTATTGAGAACTAGTATTGACAGCAAGGAGTTGGCTGGAGAAAACTCAGAAAGGGCTTGGAAGGAGTCTGTCTTGGTCTACATATGCTAAGTGGCCAAAATCAAATTGACTTCAAAAAGAAATAGAATCATGCCCTCAACAGAGGTGGGTAGTGTTATAGTAGTGTTTGGGACTGTTGTGTTGCCCCTTGAAAAGTACTTTGACTTCTTCCAAAGAACATCTTTGTGTCATTCACACATTCAGTAAATCATTTACTAAATCAACTATGTGCTAGATATTGCATTGAGAGCTAAGGATTTATTTAATACTGAACAAAAACCCAGATGGAAGGCTTGCCTTTCTGGTGCTTTCAGTCAAGTAAAGGAACTTCATGCAAAATAGTCACAACTATCATAGCTACAATGATCATTATGAAGGAGAAGTCCATGGTGCCATAAGGGTATATCTCTCAGCCTTAGAAGCAGTACAGTTGCTTACACTAGAGATCACAAATGGTTTTCAACTCATATGCTAATATCAATTGATTAATAATGTCTGCTTGGAGTACAGTGGTGAGAATGCTTCTGAGGTCATGCTAGAGGCCAGAGAAGTAGACTCTCTTGATTAATGATGTATGGCATGGACACAGAAGGAGGAAGTAGCAAGATGTGTGCCATGTATTTGACATTCCTGGTATCCATCTAGAGCATGTAGGCATCTGGGAACAAAGTGAAGAGAAGTGTAGTTCTGACTGCATGGTCACTTAGTGATGGCACACAAGATGTTTCTATAGGTCTTTTCTTCTGCTGCTTCTTCCCTCTACATCTTCTGACTGTCTGAGGACTAGGCATAACCTCTACAATAAACTGTCCCACACATGAAGGAAAATGAAACTCACCCCAGCTCTGGCATAATCATGATGATATCTGACTTGGTGAGGCTCTGACAGGGCATGAGGAAGGAGCGAGAGGGTGAGTGCTTCCCTGGGTGAGAAAACAGCTTTCCATGAAGTTCCTGGGGAGAAAACACAGTCAACCAGAACAGACAGGAGTCCTAAAGAGTAAGTCTCTTCTAGTTTCTGCAGATCCACAAGACAATTACTCTAATTTTAAATTATAAATCTGTAATCAAAATGATACTCATCTGAAAATGTAGAATGGTATTATCCACAGAAGATGAAAATCCTCATGGTATGCAATATATGGCAAGAGGAGTTATGTTTCAATTCTTTTTTTTTTTTTTTTTTTTTTTT
>PVKP010009208.1:0-69465 GCA_004027715.1 Plecturocebus donacophilus | reverse complement strand
GGTTGTCTGCTTATTTGTTATTTTCATCCCCTATTCCTTCCTGTCTCCATTGTTAAACACAATTATTGGCATAAAAGAGGTTTTTAATCCCCATTTTTAGACTGTATTCTAGCCTGGGCAATAAAACAAGAATCCCATTCTCTCTCCCTCTTTCTCTTCCTCTTTCTTTCTCTCTTTCATTCTTTTTCTTTCTTTCTTTCTTTTGCTGTTTCTTTCTCTCTCCTTTTCTAAAATCTCTTCCTCTTTCTCTTTCATTCTTTTTTTTTCTTCCTTTTGCTGTTTCTTCCTTTCTCCTTTTCTCTCTTTTTCTAAAATCTCTTCCTCTTTCTTTCTCTCTTTTATTCTTTAAAAAAATATGTAATTTACTTAATATTTTTAAGGATATATACAAGAATTATCATATAATTAAGTTAGGTACAGTGGAATGTGTAGGAGGGTGGGTATGTGTGTGTCAAATTAATTCCTGAAGATGAGTGACATTAAATAAAAGCTAACAATTTTCCGTAACCATTTCCTAGAACCCAAGGCAAAGAAGAAAGAAGGGTCTTTATATCAAAGTATTCTCATCTATAAGTAAAATAGTCCTAAAAATCAAAAGAATTGGCTAAACCAATACTTTAGGAAACTTTGATATTCAGAGGTCCACATTTACTGGTGGAAAACCACTTTATTGATTTTATTCATTTACTCTGATCCAGTAGATGGTGCCACATGTCTGTATATGTAAAGTACTACAGTGTCTTTATTCTCCTTTTTTGCTTTCTTTACTTTTTTTTCTTTATTTAATGTCTGGAAAGAAAAAGTGCTACTTCTTTGAACACACAAATGATAAGAAAGCAAAATAGCCTTACTGCTGACAAGGAGAAAGTGAGATAGGAGGTGGGTCTAGACTCAAAGGCTGGGCTCAGACACCAGAACAAGTTGAGGACTAGCTAAAGCAGGCATGGAGGGGAAGCAGCTTTCCATAAGACATGCTCACCAGCATGCCATGTCAGTTTACCACTGCCGTAGCAACACCCAGAATGATCACCCCTTTGAATCCGGTGTGTCGGCTCACACCTATAATCCCAACACATTGGGAGGCCAAGGCTGGCAGATCACTTGAGGCCAGGAGTTCGAGACCAGCCTGGCCCACATAGCAAAACCCATGTCTACTAAAAATACAAAAATCAACTGGGTGTGATGGCATGCACCTGTAGCTCCCAGCTACTTGGGGCGCTGAGGCACAGGCTTGAGCCTGGGAGGCAAAGTTGCAGTGAGCCAAGTCTGGGTGACAGAGCAGGACTCTGTCTCAAAAAAAATAAATAAACAGAAGTTATCACTCCTATCCATGGCAACAACCCAATGACCCTGAAGTCACCACCCTTGTTTTAGAAGTTACTACATAATTGGACCCTAAGTATATGTATAAACTAAAAGTGGGTATAAACATGACTGCAGAACTGCCTCTGAGCTGCTGCTCTGGGCACACTATTTCAGGTATCCCTGCTCCACAAGGAGCAGTACCTCTGCGGCTGTTGCACAGTGCCACTTCAATAAAAGTTCTGTCTAACACCATGGGCTCACCCTTAAATTCTTTCCTGGGTGAAGCCAAGAACCCTCCAGGGCTAAGCCCCAATTTTGGAGCCTTAGTGGGCCTGTTAGAAGATTTAGTGGTCCAGATAAAAGATTAAATCACCCACAACATTCCTGTAAGCCAAAGCCTAATTCAGGGCAAGGCCTTTAACTTTCAGAAAGGTGAGGAAGCTGCAGAAAAAAAGTTTAAAACTAGCAGAGGTGGGTTCATGATGTTTAAGGAAGGCAACCATCTCCATAACACAAAAGTACAAAGTGAGGTAGCAAGTTCTAGAAGGTCTAGCTAAGATCATGGATAAAGGTGGCTACACCAAACAACAGATTCTCAAGGTAGATGAAACGGCCACATAGTAAAAGAAGATGCCATCTATGACTTTTATAGCTCCCTAGGAGAAGTCGATGCCTGGTTTCATAGCTTCAAAGGACAGGTTGACTCTTTATTAGGGGCGAAGGCAGCTGGTGACTTTAAGTTAAAGCCTGTCCTCATCTACTATTCTGAAAATCCTGTGGCCCTTCAGAATGACGCTAAATCAGCTCTGCCCATGCTCTATAAATAGACCAAAAAACCCAGATGACACATCTGTTTTCCACATGGTTTACTGAACATTTTAAACCCACTGTTGATTCCAGCTGCTCAGAAAAAAGGAATTCCTCTCAAAATATTACTGCTCATTGGCCAGCTGTGGTGGCTCACACCTTTAATCCCAGCACTTTGGGAGGCCAAAACAGGCAGAGCACTTGAGGTCAGGAGTTCAAGAGCAGCCTGGCCAACATGGTGAAACCCCATCTCTACTAAAAATACAAAAACTAGCCAGGCATGGTGGCTTATGCCTGTAATCCCAGCTACTCAGGAGGCTGAGACAGGAGAATCGCTTGAACCCAGGAGATGGAGGTTGCAGTGAGCCGAGATTGCACCACTGCACCTCATCCTGGATGATGACAGAGTAAGACTCCATCTCAAACAAACAAACAAAAAATTAATGCTCATTGACAATGCACCTGTTCACACAAGAACTATGATGGAGACATACAAAGAGATTAATGTTTTCATGCCTGTTAACACAACATCCATTCTGCAGCCCATGGATCAAGAAGATATTTTGACTTCAGAAATACATTTTGTTAGGCTCTAGCTGCCATAGACAGTGATTCCTATGATGGATCTGAGCAAAGTAAATTGAAAACCTTCCAGAAAGGATTAATCATTCTAGATGCCAATAAGAACATTCGTGATTCATGGGAGGAAACCAAAATATCAGTATTAATAGAAGTTTAGAAGATTATTCCAGCCCTCATAGATGACTTTGAGAGGTTCAAGACTTCAATGGAGGAAGTAACTGCAGATAAGGTAGAAATAGCTAGAGGACTAGAATTAAAAGGGGAGCCTGAAGATGTGACTGAATTGCAACAATCTTATTAACAAACTTAACAGATGAGTTGTTTCTTATGGATGAGCAAAAATAGTGGTTCTTTGAGGTAGAATCTACTCCTGGTGAAGATGCTGTGGACATTGTTAATATTACAAGGCATTTAGAATATTACATAAACTTATTTGATAAACAGCAGCAGAGGATGAGAGAACTGACTCCACTTTTGAAAGTTCTACTGTACATACAATGTTATCAAACATGACTGCATGCTACAGAAAAATCTTCGATGAAAGAAAGAATCCACTGATGTGGCAAACTTCATTGTTCTATTATTTTTAAAAACTGGCATAGCCACTTGAACCTTCAACCGCCACCTCCATCAGTCAGCAAACATCAACGTCAAAGCAAGACCTTCCACCAGCAAAATGGTTACAACTCACTGAAGGCTCAGATACTTGGTAGTATTTTTTTTTTAACAATAAAGTATTATTAATTAAGGAAAGCACAAGTTTTGAACACCTAATAGACTGAAGTAAAAGTAAGCATAACTTTTACATCGACTGTGTGACTTGCTTTATTGCAATGTTCACTTTATTGCAGTGGTCTGGAACTAACTTGCAATATCTTGGAGGGATGCCTGTACAAGAAAACCTAACATATGTGATCTAGGAAATATAGCTTCAAATCAGCAGAGGAATAAAGAGAATTTCCAAGGTGACAGTTGCAAAATAGGCTTGTGTGGAAATCGGTACATATTGGAAAATACAGTACTCCAGGAGGAAGTGGGTGGGAAGTAGGGGGCAGAAGGAATACAAGAGTACCTTGAAGATCTGATACTTTGATTAAGGTATGCAGGTGATGCAAGGTGATCACCTTTAAGGTATTCTCACTATTAAGGTATGCAGGTGATGCAAGGTGATCACTTTTAAGGTATTCTCACTATTAAGGTATGCAGGTGATGCAAGGTGATCACCTTTAAGGTATTCTCACTATTAAGGTATGCAGGTGATGCAAGGTGATCACTTTTAAGGTGATGCACCTTAAAGCAGGTGATGCAAGGAAGTAGACTGGCAATCTAGGATGCAAGAAATTAAAATCACAGTACTATGGACCCTCCTTGCAACAATCATTTGTGGATAAAATCCAGCCAGCCAAAAGGCAAATCAAAATGAAAAGTTCGAGAAAGATAAACTGAATAAAATTGGCTGCAGTAAGGACCACTAAAGAAAATCAAGCACAAAACTAACACTTAACACTTGTGATAAATTAAGGGCATTGAATCCCATGCAAATAAACCGGATAATATCAAAAATGATAAAACCATTATTTTAACAGGGGAAGAAGATGTGTAAGAGTGCTAACTTATTCTTTAAAAGCAGAGACATTCAGTAATCTATAACTGAAATATAGAGTTCTTAAAAACATTAACCGTTTAATTTTTTCTTAAGTAGTTTTTCTTAGAGGAATTTTTTTTAGTAATCAGCACCTCTTGCAATCGAGTAATATTTACCTGAAATTCAACAACTGCTTTTTCTTCTCTCAAATACTAAAATTACTCTTTTGTGTTAAAAAGCAGCATATCTATAATACAATTCCATTATAATACTCCTCATTTTTCTCTTCTTTCTGTGTATCTGTATATCAAGATGTCTGAAATGTGTGTCTAATACCATGACAGTCATTTCTACAGTATAGTGGACATTTTGGGGAAGGAATATCCTATATCTTTATCTCATACCCTTCTATTTTGTTTGAACATCTTAAATTTACAAGAGTCGCTTTTTAAATGTCAGAGTTTATGTAATGCAATTGTAGTTCTCATTTTTCTTCTTTATACTGCTCTGTAATTTAAATAGGTACTGTAAGTAATATGTATATAAAAGTCCTGTGAGACACATATGATGGCAATAATACTAAAAACTAAAATTTGGATGGAACTTTAACCCATATTATATCCCTAGAGCCTGCGAAGTAGTTTATCTCCATCTCCACTTTACAGAAAAAGAAGCAGGATTAGGGTTGGCAAGTAGGATCTGAACCCAGGCCTAGATACTTAGTATTAATTCCTCAGTACTCGCTAGATCGCTTACATTTCCTAACATTGCCCTTCTTTGGGGGAAAAATGCAGTCTTCTAAATTACACATGAGTAAATAGGTCAGAATGTTTTAAAAAGTATTTCCATTCTTTTCAAAAGGTAGAGTCACAGGATTTTCATTTTCCATTTTCAGAGCTAACAAAACTTTCTTTTCTGTTTTATAAAGTTACCTAAGCATCACCTGCTATTCTTGGACCTACTTCTGCACAACAGATCACCATCAGGTTTTTTAAAAATTTGCTGAGCCGGCTGCAATTTTTTATTTTTTTATTTTAATTTTTTCCTAGAGATGCGGGAGGGAGGGCTTTGTCGGGGATCTCACTTTGTCGTTCAGGCTGGTTTACTCCTGGCTTTAAGGGATCCTCTGCCTCAGCCTCCCAAAGTGCGGGGCTTACAGGTGTAAGCCATTGCACCTGGCCTGCAGTTACTTTTTTAACAACTGCTATGAATTGTAGGTGATATAAGTTCGTGCTTACAACTTAAAATATGTCAGTCTGTGACAACTCAATCTTCTCTCTATAAAACTGTAAACTGCACATTTCACATTCTTACTAGAATGTTCCTCCTGAAAACACCTCAAGTCACTTTCAGCTTTAAACATTATAGACAGAAACTCACAAAGGAATATCAACCTTCTGGCGTTTAATTTATAAACGTGTGCAAATAACCGTTGCTACGCAAACCTCAGACGTTCTTTTCCAAGCAGCGCTTAATTTTGAGCAAGGAAAAAACAGATGCCGGAACCAGCCTTTCCTCTCCCGCCAGAAGGAAAGAAATGAGCAGGAGGAGTGGGCCGGGGGAAGGGAGTAAAAATTCGAACTTTATAACCCTAAATGTCAATTATGGTTTTAATAAAACTTTTAAATGCTTAACAATGACTGAACCAGGCAGGCAGGGTAAGGGAGGACGGCGATGGTGCGAGGGAGCGTCAGACAGAGAAGTACAGGATTCGGAAAGGAGAGAAGACAAGGCTGGGGTAGCGCTGCCCACCGGAAAACGCCTCCAGCAGGCTTTCTCCACTTCCTCCCGCCTTCTTCCCTTGACCTCACCTGATCCTCCAGCAGCTTGTTCTCCTCGTTCGCCACCGGAATGGCGAACCCATCCTCCCAACGCAGCTCAGCCAGGAATTCGCTACTCATGACTGCGAACGGATGGAAAAGGCACAGAGCGAAGATCCGCCTTCTTGGACAGCGGGTGAGCGGCGCCCGCGTCGAGCCCAGGCACCTGCACAGCGCGGCGGTAATTGCCACGGGAGCCCTATCAACCGTCCCGCGTCCTTAGTTACCAAACAGGAAGCGCTCCGGCCCGAAGGCGGAACTTCCGGTTGAGACCTCCCAGGCTCCCAGGCTCAAGCCCCAAGAACCTTTTCTTTTTTTTTCCTTGAGCGCTGAGGGAAGAGCAGCAACTTATCCCTCCCGAGGTTCCCGGGGGTTGCCACGCGGCAGCATCTGTTTGCATGAAGAGGCGGCTCTCGGATCGCTCCCGGAGCTGGGCCAGGGACCCGGTACCTGGCTGGAACTAAAGCCCACGGACCCCGATTGCCTGGGGGACCACGGGACCCGACGGACATCATCAACTGCGTTTCTTTTCCAGGCGTGTTTGCTGGTTTCACGGCAGGTGAGAGCAGACCGACGTGAAGCGCCGTTTGGGACGAGAACTCCGTCTCTGCATCACTGGCACGCTCTGGTCGCCGGGCGTCCTCACCGCGCTCAGCCGCCCCGGCGCTGCTGTCCCAGGCGACCGCTCCAGAAGTTAAGCCCAGGCTCCTTGAGGCAAAGTGATTAAAGAAGAGATGTTGTGCATGAATTACTTTTACGTATTCAATAACCATCTGTAACCTTTTTTTGGCCCTTTCGAATTTTCTTTTACCTAGACCTTGTTAAACTTTTATTATAAATATTTTAAATGTATGAGAATAGAAAGCAGAATATAAAGAACTGCTATATACGCATCACCTGGATATAGCATCCATATTTTGCCCCATTAGCATCTTCTGTATCTTTTGCTGAAGTAAAAGATAACCGTAGACATCATGACATGACATCCCTAAATACTTAAGCGTGTATTGGTAGAAGAGTGGTTAATGTTATCTAATATAAACGCAATACCACTATCACACTTAAAAAAAAATCAACAATTCTTCAATATCATCTAATAACCATTTCAGATTCACATTTCGACTGTCCTAAAAATGTCTTTTTAAAGTCGATTTGTTTGTTACTATAGTTCTGAAATCCTCCTGTGGGAGCTTTGTCTCTTTGTGCCTACATTGTTTTCCATAAACTTAATGTTGTGGAATTAGAAATAGTGCCTTTAAAGACTAGCATTAGCAAGGCATTTGATTCCCCATTCTACAATGACTAAAGGCTGGGAAAAAAGGCTCAACTTGTAGAAGAAATTTTGACCTGCGTGGAATAGTGGAATTTTAGATATAAAGATATTTAATTCCTTATAAATGATCATTACTTAGTTTATAATAGTCATTCCAAGTAATCCAAATGTTAATATTCAGCTTATGTTAAGATGGCATATAGTTATTTATAATTGAGATTTCTGAATTTCAGTGCTGCTTTCTGAAAGTATTGGTGTTGGTCAAAGGTGGGGAGGAAGATGGCAAGACAGGACTCCCAGCAATCATCCCTCACAGAAGCATCAATTTGAACAACTATTCACCTACGAAAGTACCCTCCCAAGAGCTAAGGAAACCAGTCACATTTAATTAAATTTTAATAAAGCCAAAAATAAAAATGTAATAAAATAGTTGGTATTATTACTGCCCACGTATCTTAAAATTACCTAATTTAACATCCCAGTTTTTAATATGAATACTGAGGCAGCTGCCTTGACCTGTTCCAGTGACTTGAAGCAGCCCTCTCAGAGTCAGTTGTAGCTGCCAAATGCAAGACTGTGGAGTCTTTTTCATCTTTCCATTAATTTTACTTCTAGGAATATGTCCTGCAGAAACAGTCACATAGGTAAGTTACATACCCTTACGCCACATGAGCATAAGAAGTCTCGCAGCTGAAGCCTGAGAGTCCCATGTCCCATTTCTCAAAGGTTCTGTTTCCTGAATTTGAGGATAACAATTGTATGATATTTACTTCTGGATGCAATGCCCATGCTTCTCCAGGTTCTGCAGTTCTGCATTAAAATGATGTCTCTGCTTCTCTACCTCATGATCACAGCACCTCATATCACCTAGTTCTCACTCTGATTCTGCAAGTTCTAGATCATAACTCTATTTGCATTCGTCCAGATCTAGCTTTGGAAACAAAACTCATAGTTTTTTATAAGCTTTGTTGCTGAAATACTCAATTTAACTCCAAAATGCTAAAGAAGGTGTTACCCTTTTACTATCCTATTCCCTTAACTTCACCAAATCAGGTTGCTCAGGCCAAAATATAAAGTTTTTTTGTTCTGCAAAAATAATGTTATCTTTGTTTAAAAGGATAGAAAAAAATACTTCTATGTATGAAGTAAAAGAAAAAGACATATTTTACCTCAATGCCAATCCTATTTGTAAGAGAGTATCACTGTTTAGCATTTACCCAACAAGCATTTTTAAAGGAAGCTATAAATTTTATATATACCAGTTTTTCCTACAGAAATATCATCATATCGTAAATACACTTCTGCAAAGTCACTCATTTCACTTAACAGTAGTGGCCATGTTTCCATGTCACTACATTTAGATCTACCTTAGTCTTTATTAAAGCTTAAAATTCAGTATTATCAAGTATAACTTTTTAAACAATGCTGCAGTGCACATCTTGATAATACTGCATTGCATCACTTCTGGTTATACTTATTTTCACATTTTAATATCTCTGAAATTGGGATGCATCTTTTAAACAGTGAAGTTAGATTTGGTGAAGTAAGATATCATCTTGCATATCTATGTAAATGTCTGCAGAAAATATTCTTAGAAGTAAAATTAATGGAAAACAGATATAAGCAATTTTATTTTGATAGGTAACACTAAATTATAATTTTAAAAGGCTTTACATATCCTCGAAAAATATGAGAGTATCTTTGCATACCTGAATATTATGAAATATTAAATATTTTACGATGGAAAGAACAAAATCCGGTATCTCACAGTTAATGGACATCCCCTAATGAATGAGACCGAGCGTCGCATTTCTTCTAAGAATTTATTTACCATATTCTTTGCCTGGTCTTTCCCTATTCAGTGATCTTATTGAATCATCGCAGTGCTGTGCGTGTGTGTGTGTGTGTAAATCATATTCTTCTCCCAGTCTTTTTTGGAGGCTTTCTGTTTAACTTTGTTTTTGGTGTCTTTTGCCTGCACACCTCAGAAACCACCGTGGTTGTCATCAGCATGCTTCCAAGTCAATGCACTCTTTCATCATCAACTTACGCAATCGAGTGGCAGCATTAAACTCAGCTGTCCCTTCCCTGTTAAAACATTTTCCTCTCTTGGCTTTTATGACTTTTTTTTTCTGTCATTTTTCCCATTAACCTCATCAATCTCCTTTGCTGCTTTATCTCGGCCTGTTTGGCCACTCCACATTGGTATTCCTCAAGACCCAAAGTGGATCCCTCCACTCTTCTCTTCTTACCTTGCTTCCTAGGTGATGACATCATTGTCATGTCTCTAAACGCCATGGCAGGTGTATTAGTTTGCTAGGACTGCCGTAACAAAATATCATGTACTAGATGGCTTAAACAACAGAAATTTACTTTCTCACAGTCCTGGAAGCTAGAAATTCAAGAGCAAGGGATGGTTTCTGGCGAGGCCTCCCTCCTTGGCTTGCAGATGGCTGCCTTCTCACTGTGTCCTCACAGAGTCTTTTCTCCGTGCACATGCATTGCTGGTGTCTCTTTCTCTTCTTATAAGGATACCACCAATCCTACTGAATTAGGGTCCCAAACTTAGGACTTCATTTAAGCTTAGTTCCCTCGGTAAAGGCCCTGTTTCCAAATACACTCAAATTGGGAGTGGCTTCAACGTATGAATTTGGGCAGGGGAGGGGCGCAACTCAGTCCAAAACAGCTGGTATTTTCTTAATTTTATTCTTAACATTTCTCTAGCCCAGATCTCTCTTCTGTTCTCCAAACATACATCCAACTGCTTACTAGACAATTCCATCAAGATGTCTCACAGATATCTTAAACCTGATTCACAGGTCTAAGATATAATTCTTGATATCAACTGCACATAATTCAAACCTATGTCTCTATCTTCTCTACACAGCAAGACACTACCATCTACTGAACTGTATAAAATCAAAGCCTGACTGTGATTACTTTTCCTCACCGCTCATCTTCAGTACATCACCACTACATATCACTTTCTGCCCCCAAAGCCGTACTGACCCTCCTGCTCTCCATCTCCACTGCCACTACTCTGATTTAGGCTTTCAGCCCCCATCATGACGTTACCAAAATTGTCTCCCCACCAATCTGCCCATCTCTGCCCTTGTTCCCCTAAAATCCATCCTCCCCTCAGCAACTAAGGTAATCTTTTCTTTCTGACATCAAATTCCAAAATGTTCCAACACAAAAAAAGGCTGAAATAATTTTACCATGAGCACCAATGTCCTCTAAATCTGGTTGGTACCTAAATACTGCCATTAATATTTGCCTGTTCTTGTGTTATCATATAGTTATCTCTCTATTCATTCATCAATCCATATTATTTCCTCATGCATTTCAAAATAAATTCTAAGAATCAATACACTTCCTTCCTAAGTAATTTACCATGCACATGTTTACTTTTGTTTACATTTTTCCTCTACAGTGAAATTTACATACAAAGAAATACACAAATCTTGCATTTTTGACAAATGCATGACTTGGTTAAACTAAACTACTCTCAAGATACAGAATATTACCACTACCACAAAACATTCCCTCTTGCCTCTTTCCAGTCAATCCCTGCTCTCAACTCCCCAAATCCCCAGAGGCAACGACTTTTCCAGTTTTTTGTTCCTATTATAAGTTTTCTTTCTTTTAAAATTCCAAATAAACAGAAAGGTACCATATCGTGCCAGTTAATAATTTATTGCCTCTCAGCTCCAAATACACCCATTTTGCCTGTTCTGTTAAAACAGTATGGGCCTTTAAAGAGCTCTCTTTTGGCAGTAGGCATAAAACTAGGCTTTATCAACAGAGAGCATAGGAGAGATACTGCGGAAGGAAAAAGATTTTGTTTTTGCTTTTTGTTTTTCTTTCTGGTTTCCATGAGCTCACCTGGCAGGCTCCTGTGACACACACAGCTTCCCCAGCCCCTGCTCCTGTGACACACACAGCTTCCCCAGCCCCTGCTCCTGTGTGACACACGCAGCTTCCCCAGCCCCTGCTCCTGTGACACACACAGCTTCCCCAGCCCCTGCTCCTGTGTGACACACACAGCTTCCCCAGCCCTTGCATCACAGGCATTTTCTCCAGCATTAGGCTCCTGCAGTGTTGGTGGCTTCTCCAGTCCCCAGCTCCTGCAGTGCACAGGAGGCAGCAGCATCCAGAAGCTTTCCTTAGCACCCCCCCACTCTGAACCCTTCACTTGGGCGCTTCTGTAGCAGAGTGCCCCTGGTGAGACATCTCCGGATTAGCAGATGTCCCTGCCATGATAAAGAACAGACTTTCAGCCAGCTCCACTGCACCAAAACAACTCTGCCGTTCACTGACCCCTGCAGTGGCGGAGGTGCAGTCTCTTCCTTGGGTGCTGTATTTCAGATTTCAGGATAGTTGCTGCTCCTTATTGCTTCTATGTTTATATTCTTTAGAGTTCTCTACGTCTTAACAGTCAACCATTGTGACTCATCCTCTGTTATAATGAACAATTTCTATATTAAACTTTCTCTATTAAGTTTAACTATGTGGTTTCTTTCTTCTCACTGGACTCAGACTCATACAAGGACAGTTTGTACTGTTTGAAATTGAGTGCTTTTTTTCACTCTAACGTTTTTGATATTTATCCATCATTGTGGTACATAGCAATCGTTTGTTTCTTTTTATTGCTGGATTGTTTCCAGGTTTGGGCAATTATGAATAAAACTATTATAAATATCCTTGTACTTTTTATTTTAGAATAGTTTGGGATTTACATAAAATTTACAAAGATAGTAAAGAGAGTTTCCAGATGCCCCTCACCGAGTTTTAATTTCCCCAATGTTATTGTTTCACATTACCATGGTACATTTGTCAGAATGAAGAAGGCAGCTGTGCTACATTTCTGTACGCTACACTCCAGATTTTCTAGTTCTTCCATTAATGTTCGTGTTCTGCTCCAGAATCCAATCCAGCATATCACGTTGTATTTTATTGTTATGTCCCCTTAGTGTCTGTGGTAAGTTCTCAATTTTTTTCTCATTTTTGATAATGTTGATGGTATCAGGAGTACTGACTGGTCCGATACTGAGTAAAATATCCCTCAGTTTGATTTTGTCTGATGGCTGTCACGTGCTTTGGCTGGAGTTACAGGTTTTTGGGAAGAAAACCACAGAGATGAAGTGTCCTTCTCATCAAATGAAATCAGCCGTATGTGATGTCTCCAGTAGTTATTCTGTTAAGGTTATGTTTGCCAGGTTTCTCCACTGTAAAGCTATTATCTTTCCCCATCCATACTCCATTCTTTGGAAGCAATTCACTAATTTCAGCCTGGCCTCAAAGAAGGGAGATTAAGCTCTATCTCCTAAGAGAATGGTATCTACATATGTTATTTAAAATTTTTCTGTAAGACTATTTCTTCTCATTTATTTGTTCAATCATTTTTATGTCACTATGGACAAATGTATATTTTATATTTTGGGTTATAATCCAAGCAGTGTTATTTATTTTGTTGCTCACCTTGTTCCAGCCTTGGCCATTGTCCCCTGTGTGTCTTTGACATGCTGTCATCCTTTTGTTTTTGAGCACCTCCTTACTTTCTGGTACCACATGACTTTTCAGGTTCATCTTGTAGTTTTCCTAACCCAGCTTGATAATCAGCCATTTCTCCAAGGAGCCCTAGTTCCTTTTATGGAAGAAAGGTGTTTAGAAACCAAGATCTGGGATCTGGGTACGTTTGTTTCGGTGGGGGTGTCATTGCTTCCAGCTCCTCTCAGAGTCAGAGCTAAATAATATATGTATGTACATTATTAACCCGCATATTCATGCATGTTTATAATTGTTTTGCCTCTGTATTCATAAGCTAAACATTAGCACAGATTGCTGTCTCTGACTCTCACCCAGTACCATAGAGTTTGTACTAGCCTTCCCTTCTTACTTATTTATAACTTTCCTGCTGGTCATGAGAAATCTTGCTCCTACCATCCATTATTCATTTACTCATTTTTTCAGCCCCGTATACATTTAAAGTAGTTTCAGAATTATTAACCTGTACCTCCAGTACAGCTGTTTTCATGGACATATGTTATTATTTCTCTTGAGTAAATTCCAAGAAGTGCAAATGTTGATTATAAGGGGTGTTTGGCCAGCATGGTGGCACATACCTATAATCCTAGCTACTCAGGAGGCTGATGCAGGGGGATTGCTTCAGCTCAGGAGCTGGAGACCAGCTGGGCAATGTAGCAAGACCCTGTTTCTTAAATAAAATTGTTCTAAAAGAGACAGATGTATGATCAGTTTTATAGAAACACACCAGACCTTGATTCAAAGTAATTGTGCCATTTTAAGGGTTATCTTTTGTTAAATCAAATTTCTCCCAGGTTAAAACTCTTCAACGGACTCCCAGTTTAGTTAGAATTAAATCCAAACTCCTTAACTGATCTACAAAGCCCTATGTGATCTGACCTCTGCCTGTTTTTCTCATCCACCTCATCATCTTTCCCTTCACTAACTAGGTTTCAGCCACACTGACTATTCAAAATTGTTTTTCCAGAGCTTCAAAAACTGATTGGGCATGGCCGTTCATGGCTGTAATCCCAGCACTTTGGAAGGCCAGGATGGGTAGATCACTTGAAGCCAGGAGTTCAAGACCACCCTGGGCAACATGGCAAAACCCCACCTCTTCTAAAAACACAACAATTAGCCAGGTATGCTGGCATGTGCCTGTAGTTCCAGCTACAGGAGGTTGAAGTGGGAGGATCACTTGAGTCTGGGAGGCAGAGGTTGCAGTGAGCCAAGATCAGGCCACTGCACTCCAACCTGGGCAGCAGAGTGAGACCCTGTCTCAAAAAAAAAAAAAAAAAAAAAAAGGGAATGTCTTCAGATATGCTGGTCTCTCTTCCTAGAACATTTTCTTTTCCTAATGGCTAGTTCCATATTATTTTCAGGGTCTCATATTCTTCAGTTTGTATATAAAATCAGAGAGGCCTTCCCTGCCCATTTAATTCAATAGTTTTTCCCAGTTATTTTCTCTCATGGCAACATTTCACATTTAGTAATTACCTTCAAACAACTTACCACAATTAGTAATTACGTTTCTATTTGCTTATTTTCTATCTTTTCTGCTAGACTACAAGATCCATGACAACAGGAACTATATGCATTTAAACAAATGTTTTGCTTAAGCTTAGTGGCAAGAAGCATATGCATTTTGTTCACAGTATATTCAGAATCTAGAGTAATGCCTGGAACATAATAGTGCTCATTAAAAATCCGTAGAGAGAACAGATATGACAAGGGAATGACAAGAGTTTTACATTTGTGTGTAGTTATACCTGCCTGTCTTTTCTTTGGTGATTTTTATGTTTTATGCTACACTGAGAAAGGCCTTTCTCAGAAGATTATTTTAAAAGTCTCCAATAGTTTCTCCTAGTACTTTTATAATTCCATATGCTACAGCAAAATTTGTAATGCATATGAAAGGTATGTTTGTGTGAGAGAAGAAGCAGATTCATAACTCGTCTTTCAAAACAAATAGCAACACATCACTTATTAAATAGTTTCTTTCTCTCCTTTGGTTGGCAATGCATTCTTTTTACATTACATTCTCATATATGCAGAGGTATGCTTCTGAATGTCAGGTGTTTCATTTATTTATCTTTACAAAAGTGTCACACTGTTTTGAGTATGGCTTTTTAGTATGGTAGAGCAAAGTGCACACTCACCACCATCACAACCATTCTGTCTAGTATCAAACACTTTCACTTGCAAATGAACTTTGGAATCAAGTTTTCACTGAAATTTTCTGTAATATACAGAATAATTTAAGAACTGAAACTTTTATCTCATTGTCTTCCTACCCAGAAATATTTAAATACCTCCATTTGCTCAGATCTTCTTTTATGCAACTAATTCTTAATATAGTTGCACATGACCAGATTCAGAGCATTTCTATAACCCCAGAATTAGAAGAAACCTCCAAGATTGCCCCAACTACAAAATGTACATCAGCAACATGCGGTGCTTTTACGTTTCCACTGATTAGGTACGCACTACCTCCTGAGGAAACTCATTTTATCACAACGGATAATGAAGGAGATAATGACTTGGATAATGAAATAAGTCTCATAGGGAAAATGTCAGAGGGGTCCTCTAATTGTCCTGTTTCACAATTTCCTCATCTACACAAAATGGTTTTTTATTGAGGATTGTCTTGACCAGTATCTATAAAAATGTTTAAACATGCACACTTCGCAAGGCTACCTCACGGCCAAATATCATGCAATATTTCTCAAATCACTGTTACTTTTTTCAGTGGTTTCATCATTGTTCCTGGCACATAGTAATCTCTTCATCGGTACTCACTGAATTAATGAATGGATATGGATGTTTTTTCTCCTAATAAGAGAGACAACTACATTATTTTAGAAAAACATTTTCTAATGCAGAGGTACAGTAAAACTTCCCTAATTACAGACTTTCAATATCCTTTTCTGGGAAATACACATTCACAATCTGTTTTTGCCTGTAACGACCACTGCCTTGTAAAATAATATTATGTAATTTACTTAATATTTTTAAGGATGTGTTATGTGTATTATGTAATGAACTTGGGTACAGGGGTGTGTGTGTGTGTGTGTGTGTGTGTGTGTGCACGCATGTCTAATTTCTGTAGATGAGTGACTTTAAATAAAAGCTAATAATTTTCTTTGACTATTTCCTACAACCCAGGACAAAGAAGAAAAGAAGGCTCTTTATATGAAAGTATTCTCACATATAAGTAAAATAGTCCTAAAAATCAAAAGAATTGGTTAAACCAATACTTTAAGAGGCTATGATATTCAGAGTTCCACACCTTTACTAGTGGGAAAACACACTTTACTGATTTTATTCATTTACTCTGATCCAGTAGATGGTGCTACATGTCTGTATATGTAAAGTATCACGGTGTCTTTTTTTTTCTTTTCTTTCTTTTTTCTTTTGAGCCAGAACTCTCATCAAGGTCTACTATCATAACGAAGAGCATTATTCCTAACATCTGAGCCAAATCTTTGGCTGCAGCTTTAAAGATGTATTTAAGAAGAAAACCCCCTAGAAAGAATTTTGGACCAGATATCGACCTAACAATCTATTAACATTGTTTCCCTTGGTTCATTTTTACTTTAAAATGACAAATCCTTGGCCCCACACAGAACTCTGTGTCAATCTATGAAAAACATCTAGATGCAAAATCACCGTCCCTCTTATTCTTCTAAACATTGCTAGTTGCTATTGTTTTAAAGCAATCATAATAACGATAATAATTAGCAATAAAAGTTTAAATTCAGGATTGTAATGGATAAATCAGATTGTTAATCAATTTATAAACTTGGATATATAAAATGCTGTAAACATGAAGTTTTTTGTTGAATCAGTGATTAATCTAATCATATAAATTAATGCTTCTTTACGAATCATAAAAAACAGAAAACTTTAAAAAACAGGGATTATATTTAAGTGTCAGCACAAATAATCCATATCACCCAGCAACCTACAAACAATTAATTTATGTTTCTTCTTATTTACTCTAAACTCTACTAAACTTGACATATAATTGGAATCAAGTTATCCATTTTTTGCCTCTTTTGAGTTTGCAAATGTATAATATGTTATTATCCCACATATTCAAAGTGCTTTGAAAGTGTCATTGCATTGTAAATCAAGGATAAGGTAGACATCAACTATTGAAATAAAGATGAGAATATTTTCATTGCTGTATTAGTTTACCATATTAAATGTTGATTTAGTTCATTACGATGCAATTTCATAATATTCTTTCAATTTTTTGAAAATTCTTTTACTCTTTTCATTAATTCAAAACTGCGAGAGCTATGGTCACTAATCAGTTCTATACTTGATACAGGTCTTCATAATCTGCTGACCCAAGGCTGAATAAAATGCCTTTAGTCGGTGAACTATACCCCTTTAAGGGTTAAATTATAATGCAAATACAGGAAAATCAGAAGTAACCTTTCAGATGACTATTTTATGGTTTCCTTTATTCATATCTCCATTTACTGTTTTGTTTTGTTTTGTTTTGAGACAGAGTCTCAGTCTGTTGCCCAGGCTGGAGTGCAGTGGTGCAATCTCAGCTCACGGCAACCTCTGCCTCCCAGGCTCAAGTGATTCTCCTGCCTCAGCCTCCTGAGTAGCTGGGATTACAGGCGTGCACCCCACGCCCAGCTAAGTTTTTATTTTAGTAGAGATGGGGTTTCACCATGTTGCCCAGGGTGGTTGTTTCAAACTCTGGAGCTCAGGCAATCTGCCCCCCTCCGCCTCCCAAAGTGCTGGGATCACAGAACTCTTTTACCTATCTTTGAACAAACTCAAGGAGACAAGACAGAATTGGTTACTCCTAAGTACATGACACAAAATAGAAAAGCACATGATCTTAATAGAGAGAGTGACAACTTAATGAAAAAGGCCCAAAGTATATATAACTAAAATGATCAATTATAATATAGGCAAGGTGGATAATATAAATCAACTTTAATATCTCTTGGAAGATGAGGTCAGAGTGGGGCGCTGCTAACACCTGCTTTGTATAACTAGCCTAACTAGAGGTGGTAACGTTGACCCAGTGACTAGATGTGCCATAAAGGGATAGAACTTCCTAAGGGAAGTAGCTTTTAAATTCTTATTTCTTTGAGATATGATCATTGTCATAAATAAAGTTCTTCATTTATAAAAGAAACATTGGATTTGTTCAGACAATAATCTAAGTCCTTAAGTTACAACAGTGAAAACAATAATTATCCTTTCCTTGAGTTTACCATCAAGTGAACTGACCACAGAGGGACCCCCTATCTGGACTCCTGACCTCCACAACTGACCTCCCTAAGATCATCTCCATACCTCTGCCAAAGCGATTTTTCCAAACCTCACATGTGAGTACATCACCCCCTCCTCATGAAAACGTCTCCATGGCTCTCCGTGGCCCCACTAACATGGCATATAAGACCTTCCTGAACTGGCCCCTGCTGTTCCCCAGCCTTATCTCTCACTCACCTTCACCTTAACACTACAGTTTCTAGTCTGACTAAATGGGTTTTTCCCTCAGGTTCTCTCTCACTTCAGTCTTTCACACATCCGGTCCCTCTGCATGGGTACTCTTCTCACATTTTCCCAGTTAATGCCAACCTTCTCTAACCTACATGTGCTCCCCTAACAGCATATTTTTGCTATCATGGCACAGTCCTGCCTCCTTGAGTGTGTTATCTGTTTTATTTCTCCAGGTCTTCTATTACTTTAAAAGCAACATAAGTCAGAGAGCATCCGCCTTATTTAGCACTGGCTTCCTAGCACTAGGTACACAGTAGACACTCATGTGTTCATTGTATTAATGGTCATTGAGCACCTAATATGGGACACGCTCTCAGTAGACAGTGATGGTGACATGTGCTGTGAACAAGAAAGCCTAGAGTGTTGCCTTCCAGAACTTTCGCTAAATCAACTAGAGCAGACCAAGTGCACACAGTACAGCAAGGCGGCCGGGACTCATCGAGGCAAGCATTTCTGTGTCCCCAGCGGGGAGAGCCGCCCAGGAACAAAAGGCTCTTACCTGAAACTTTTGAGATAGGCATACATAGGTTCCCACAAAAAGTTGGGTGAAAGTGCATTCCAGGTGGTGGGGATAGCAATAAAAAGACAATAATGTAGAAAGTCCTGAGCTCGGCTGGGGGAAGTACAAGGAACTCCTTGTAATTAGTGGAGTGTAATTAATTAATTAACTACAAGAAGTTAAACACTGCTGGCCACAGGGTGACTTTTGTGGGGTAACATTTGCTTGGGAGAATGACATGAGATAAGGCAGGAAAAGCTGAAAGATATCAGATCACAAAGAATGTTTTCTTGCAGACAATAAGTATACATTGAATAATTCTATATGGGGGAGATGGGGGGAAAGAGGATATGAAATAGGGGAAGAGAAAAGATGCAGAAGGTCAGGATTCGTGACTCAAAGTGGGGCCAACCAAGAGGATGACCTTCTCATTGTGTGGGAAATATCAGGGACCAGGGGTTTGGGGTGGAAAAACTAACCCCCAAATCTGCCGGCGATATTGTGGCACAAGTAGCAAAGTTTTCAAAACCTCTTTAAGACCACCTTATAAAGCGTCAATATATTTTTGCCTAACTTTTCAAATGCTTATATATTCTCCAGCATTCCTAACTACCATACTCTTTAAGGCATCAGAGTATATATTAACACCTACAAAAGTACCTGTGTGTTATATATATTAATACCTATATTAACACCTACGAGTACCTTTGAGGCATCAGAGTATATATTAACACCTATGAGTACCTGTATGTTTGTAAACATCAACAAATCCTCTGGGGTCCACAGAAGTCCAGGCCTCAGCACAGGAAATAAGGAAGAAAGGGGCAGGAATTCTAGGTACCATGCATGTCCCATGCTGCACTCGCTGATAGTAAAAGAAACATTGGCAATGGCTTTCTTGGCTGTCAGTGCTGCTCTTCAGAATAACACTATCTTTCATGTCCTTCCTTGCTCTTTCCTGAACTTTTTTCATGTTCTTTACAATGAGCATGAATTACTCTTATAATTAGAAGAAAAATACTTTCTAACAACAATAATATGCCCCCAAAAAAGATCCTTGGAGTAACAAGGAGTAATGAAAACAGCAAATGAAAAAACATACCCACCATGGAACCACTGTACAGAAAAATGCAGGGTACAGATACAAGGAAACATGTGTTTGTCATGATACCGTACACACCATCCACGTGAGCACAGCACAAAAACAAGGCTTCAGCTTGAACTTCCATGCTGCCAAATGGAAAAAGCACCCCTCCACTGGGCTAAGACACTTGGCTTTCTTATAGCTAAGGCTTTAATTTAAGAGACGCTGCAGAGAGGTGGCTAGCTTTTATTCTATGAGCTATAGCTCTCCACATAATATATGGGTAAGTTTACTCAAAGCACTTTTTATCAGCTGTCAATCTGTTTCTTAGCTTGCATCTGGCTACATTTCAGGTAGCAAAGGAGAAAGCAGGGATTATTCCATGGCTCTTCCCCTGGGGGAATTAATTGTTGCTTGTTACTTTGGTGAATTGTATGTGGAAGTAATTGCTGTTCTTCTACTATATTCTGTGGTTTTATTCACATAAATCCTATGTAAAGCTCAGTCTTTGTACAATCTTGTCAGTATATTCAAAAGTGGATGAACTGCCTGTATTCATGTACCTCAACGTTTGGAAGCAGTTATTTGAAAAACTGTCTCACGAATGCCATCCCATGTTGACACATCTGTGAAGTTCTAGTGACTTCTTCCTCCTGGAATCTGGTCACTGTGTCTACCATGCCCTACCATGAGCTGAGAATTTTATACTATCAAATTTTTTCTTCTCTCCACATTCAAAGCCAATTTCTTATTATTCCCATATCATTATCTTACTCCAAACTCCTTTATGAGTAAGTTTCTTAAGTTTCAGTGAGGATTTCTGAAGATACAAACTATTCTATCCTTTCTTACTTTAACTCTGCCTCTCACTATGGTTCATTGAAAGGTAGCTAGTAATGGTAAGGGAGAGAAAGAGGAAGAGAAAGAAAGAGAAAGAGAGAGAGATGCACACATTAACCAACAGTTTTCTTTTATGAACAAGAAAATTGGCCATTTTCCTATTAGCATATGAGGAACCTAAGAATGTCTCTTGTTGTCAAGGCAACAGCTATTCCTTGGGTAGCTGCAACAGAAAAGAAACCAGAGCAATCTTTATAGGATCAAGTTTTTTTATCGTCAAATCATAGAAAGGAGCCTTGAGCATCTACCCAGCCTATTCTCCTGCCTTTACTTAAGACCCACAAAAATAATGTGAAGCCAATACAAAAACAGCCCTATTTTATACGCATCTGAAGATCTTGCATAGCTTTCCTTGTTAATCATTTGCAGTGTTTTTCACTGCATATTGCAAATAAATTTTTTTCTATTATTCTAACAACTTTTTCATGATGCAGCTTAAAATTTATTTCCTACAGTTCCATTCTCAGTAGAAAAAAATCATTGTACACTTTCAAGAATCTTGGCCAAACTTGAGAAAAATAACAAAATTATCTGTCTTAAACTTTTCAACAAAAATAATGTTAGATCCTTTATCTTTCAAGCCATTGGTATTGGTAAGTCTCTTCTGATGAGTCCTGTATTCTGGAAGACCATCTCTAATTCTGGAATCCATTCCTGCCTCTTAACTTTCATATGAAGCTGGCCAGTGGTACCCAAAAACAACAGAATACCACCTAGTTTCAGTCCATCTACTCAAGTAGCATTGGTAAATTTTATCTGTGGAATTATGTTCGTTGTCAGATGGTTTTAGCTGTTGCTTTGCACTGAGTGGCTAATACAACTTTTGCTGACTGGTTTGGGCACAATGACTCGCTCCACATCTGGGACCTGGAAAACCGATTTTATTCAAAGGACTCTGATACACGGACTATTATTTTTCCTTGTAAAATCATATTTTCTTGATTCTTTCAAGATGAAATCCCCCCCTTTCTTTACTCACACTGACAAGTTTAGTAACCATCCTTTCAGTTCCCTGTACGTGTCTCTGATTAACATATGCTGAGTATTAGGCACAGGAAGGTATCCTGACATTTTTGAAAAGATATCCATATTGGCCAGTCAAGCAGAAAGTATTTATCATCCAGAACGAAATATTTCTTTTTATCTCACTTGATTTCCTGTGTAATTTAGATCTTTTACCTTAGTGCTTCAGCCATAGATCCATATTTTCTGGTCTTAATTTTCCTTATCTTTGAAATGAAGAGAGAGCAAACACAGACTAACAGCATTTATTGATGCCTTACTCTATACTGGGCACTTTTTAAAGCATCTCATTTTGGCTTCACAATAATCCTATGAGGTAGATATTTATTGTCATCACCATTTTACAAAAAAAGAAAACTGAGGTTTAGCATGGTCAAATAGCTTTCCCAGATGACACAGTTACTGCGTGGTTGAGCCAGATTTTCAGATAAGGTGATTTGATCTCTCATACTCATGACCACTGTTCCATGGGGGCAGGAAAATGAGTACCTTTCACTTACATGCTGCTGTAGGGAATAACGATTGGTAGACTCTTTCTGGAAGTTTATTTGGTAATATGTTATCACCGTCTTTTAAAAGATGCAAGTCCTTTGCTCCAGTACTTACTTTTTTATTTTACAAATATCTATGTTGTCTGCAGTGTGCCAGTCACTGCTCTAAGTGTTTTTCATATACTAAAAAACAAAATGATGACCACACTCTGAAGTAGGTACTAATATCTTTATTTTGTAGGAAAGGAAATTGAGGCACTTAGAAGCTAAATAATTTTCCCAAAATTTCACAGTTCTTAAGGTGTGAAGCTGAGTTGTAGCTACAGAATCTATGTCCTTAATCACTGCACTATGCAGTGGTTTTAATTATAGAAATCAATTCTTGAGAAGTAATTATGTATATGCACAAGATGTTATCATTATAGCTCTGTTCATATAATAAAAATTTGGAAAGAAATGGTTGTAAATTCATATGACAAATAAATACTTTGTTGTAGAGGAAGCAAGTACTGTATTAATAATATCATGTATATGATATATTGATAAAAGACTAAATGAAATAATATTATAACATATCTAATTTTTATTTTAAAAGTTGGCATACATAGGCACAGAAATAAACTAGAAGAATATACAAATAAACTAGAGGAACAACAAAAAATAAACAGTGGTCTTTGGGTGATGAGATGATAGGTGGTTTTTTTATTGAATATATTTTTTCTTTTTTTCAAATAATGAAAATATATTTCTAAATAGCAAATCTTAATTTAAAAGTAATTTAAGGAGGTTGTAAGGGAGTATGTCTGGGGTCTTTTAGACAGTGGGGTGGTGCTTACATTGTATATTTATAGGAACAGCCATGCTTTAACTAACTTTAACTGGAAGTCTAATCTCCCCGGTCAATCCTTTGTTGATATCATGCTGGCAAACAAGAAGGATTACTTGGTTTGTTTTAATGCTGATTTGATGTGATCTGAATAACTCCTACTGAGAATCTGGAAAATGTTGCCTCAGATCAATCAAAATGGCAAGGTATTTAACTCCTTTTGCTACATCTCTGCATTCTATTGATGGCGTTAGTGATTTTAAGATAGAGTAATGGTTCAATGCCAAGTTCCAGACATCAGTCCTCTTTGGTTCCATTCCTAAATCCACCATTTAGTTTAGCCATATGACCTTGAAGTCTATAGGCTTTATTTTCCACATCAGTATATAGGGTTTTCGAGATAATTAACTGAGATGTAAAACACCACTATGTAGTGCACATAGTAGTTATTCAGTAGGTGATAGATATTTTTATTAACACTCCTTGTTATTGTTCAATGCTCATTTTTAAAAGTGCATGCGAAGCACAGTAGCTCACCTCTGTAATCCCAGCACTTCGGGAGGCCAAGGTGGGGGGATAGCTTTAGGCCAGGAGTTCAAGACCAGCCTGAGCACATAGCTAGACCCTGTCTCTACAAAAAAAAAAAAAATTAAGAAAACAAGTTGATCATAGTGGCACACAACTGTAGTTCCTGCTACTTGGGAGACTGAGGTGGGAGGTTCACTTGAGTCCAGGAGTTTGAGGCTACAGTGAACTATGATTGTGCCACTGCATTCCAGCCTGGGTGACAGAGAGAGACCTTAACTCTTAAAAAAAGAATGTGACCAGGCACGGTGGCTCATGCCTGTAATCCCAGCACTTTGGGTGGCCAAATTGGGCAGATCACCTGAGGTCGGTAGTTTGAGACCAGCCTAACCAACATGGAGAAACCCCATCTCTACTAAAAATACAAAATTAGCTGGGCGTGGTGGTGCATGCCTGCAATCCCAGCTACTTGGGAGGCCGAGGCAGGAGAATCACTTGAATCTGGGAGGCGGAAGTTGCCATGAGCCAAGATCACGCCATTGCACTCCAGCCTAGGCAACAAGAGTGAAACTCCATCTCAAAACACACACACACACACACACATGTGTATGTGAGATTCTCTAGTAAAAGCTACTATGCACTTTCTATGTGGTATTCTCACCCAAAGAATTGAAATTTTTCTTTGGCAGGAAGATGAAGAAAAGCAGGGTCTCATCTATGACTGGATCTATTGAAATTTGTTAAACTCTGCGTGTTTTAAATAATCCCTATGGTTTTCTAAGGCCAGTTTTCATAATCAATGTGATTAGCATATCTATTTCAGTTAAAAAATAATGATTTATATGAAACTGTTTCAAACTCAGAGTCAATATATACCAATTGTTTTAATTACGCTGTAGACTATGTGCTTTTACATGTAGATAAACTCTTAAATCAAGATGTGGACCCTCACACACCCTAATTATCATCAGAAACCCATGCTATATTGTTTGATGACTGCTAGCTTCCACGGGAAAGGATTACCAGGTTAAATTATGTGTCTTATGTGCAAGAAGAATATCAACAAAATACCTTTATCCCATAGCACTCATTCTACAGCTACTTCCAAAAAAACTTCCATGTTTACATGTCAACATAAGGAATGATGAATGCACACACACACACACACACACACACACACACAGACACACTCCTTTTTTTTTCCAATAAATGAAATTAAGAGAGTGGTATTCACCTCCTAACACTGTTTCCTCTCAGCTCAAAAGAAACAGGTCTGGAAAAACTCTAGCTGTCTTTTGCCAATAGAGTTGTCCACCAAAATCTGAACCGGCGTTTCAGCTGGGTCTGGTCGTGTGAGGCAAAGCAGGGCTTGTGCTGTTAGCCAGGTTGCCACCTCTGCCCAGGCCTAGCATTAGCAGAGCCACACTGCCCTTCACCATAATCTCCCCAGGCCTGCTCTCCACGTCAGTTGAGCCTCACTGCTCCGCCGTGGGAAGGAAATCAGATAACGCAGTCACAGGCTTGACACACGTGCTTCCTTTCGAGTGGGACATTAGGAACTGGCCAAGTGAAACCTGAAGGCATTATCCTGTCTTATCTGGTGGTTGAAGGGGGTGCAGCCTTCTTCATGGTAAGGGTTTTGGCTTGTCGCCAGAGGATTCTCACTGTAGCTGCTTCACATATTGACCCAGAGTGCGGCCTCTTCACCTCTGTTAACTATTTTGCTCTGACTTCCGCCAGAAGGAGAAATGAGGACGTGTTGGGTCCAGGTGATGACTCTGCCCAACGGGCTTTATGAAGCGTAGGTCAATTCTGAAGCTGATTTAGAAACATCTGCCACTGGAAAGTGAGTTTAGGGAATCCAGGTTACATTAAAGAGAACTTGGGTTTTATAGGGTTTCCTACATTTATCTGCCTCCGCAGAACTGGCTTGAGTCTTTTCCAAGAGAAATATATCATTTTGGGTCATAATTTCCTATCTGAGAGAGGAGATTGTAAACACATACACACACACACACACACACACACCCTTCACAGTCAGTCTACATGAAGTGGATACACGGTTGGGTTTTTCAACAAGATTTCAAAGTGAATATGATGCCTAACCTGTAGCTTAAGAATGACTGCCCATAGAATTCCTAGTCCCAATTAGAGACGAAATCAAGGGCTAACTTTCTAAGTTTATGAGCCACTCTGATAAAGCAAAAACACCCTAAAGCCTAAGTTCCTTTTATGGTTGGTAATAATTAACAATAAAATATATAGCACTGCTTTTGATAAGACACCCATAAGGGGTGCCTACTTTTTATTAAACGTTGTAAGTAAACAGCTGAGTCTGCCAGAACCAAAAGCCTAGCCCTTTTTACGTAATAACTAATTCAACAAAAGACCAGCACACAGACCATCATTCAGTTGTTCCTTTTATGATCCTAAAGAAAATTACTTGAGGTATCTGAGGTTTACTTTCATTATGGGTAAATGCTTTCTCTATTTCATAAAAATTTGCTAAGGATTAAAGGTAGGTAAAGAGCTAGCTCAACACCCAACTGGTGTAATGTAGGTACCCAGCTCAGGTCTGCTTCCTTCTCTTCCCTACTCATTTGACTTCTTTGCAAACAACTGGATTGTGTATCACTGTATGAAAAGATCTTAATCAGAGCAGACAGCAATCAGTTTAATAAAAAAAGCTCTATAAGAGCATACTCCAATTTACCTATTGGTTCATAATACTGAAATAGCCCCTGGATTTAAAGGCTTAGGAAAGTAATTAATGCATGCCATCCTAGGATTTCAAAGGTGTTTATAGGTAATATTTCATTCAACTCTATAAAGGTCTGAGTTGAAGGCAGCAAAGATTCTCATCTTCATTTTACAGGCACTTGAATTTTTTGAGATTGTGTGCTTCCAAGAAAACAACCAATCTGTGACCAAGATGTAATTAAGACCCATGATTTCTAATTCCCGGGCTTTGACTCCAACCTCTGAAAATGCTTCAATTCAATGAAACTAATGGCACTTTGGTCTCTGGAATTAGATCCTGTTATCAATGACTTCCACATGGGAAGATCATTCCAAAATGTGTAATTAACCAAGAAAATGCAAATAAACCAATTTGTACCTGCTATTTAGAGGTAAGAGACAGAAATGACTTGAGTTTATTATTTGAAAACCTAACCTTTTTCCACTTTGAATATAGCTCATGTTCTCTAGTTCATATATTTTTTGCAAAATTTGCATTTTCAGTGAAATATTTTAATCATTTGTGATTCTATTATCAGTGCAGAGTTTAGAATGGAGAGAGAAATATATGTCACTGGGCACAATGTGAAGACACAAAGATCTTTCGGTGACCTTGCACAATTCAATTCAATAAATATTTTTCAAAACTCGACTTTATAACAAGCTTTATGCTAAGTAGGTAGGAGTCAAGCTTTCAGCCTAGTACAGTCAGAAATATGGTCACATTTGGCCAGCATTACTGAATGAATGAACCTAGTGGAATGATTAAATACTTATGTATACCTTCTCAAAAGCAGACAGTAGTCAGTATAATAAAAGAGGTCTATAAAGACACAGTCCAGAAAGGCATCCTAGTGAAAGAAATATTTAAGCAGGACCTGGAAGACAATTTCTTTCAAGTAACGGAGACTCCATTCAAAGTAGTTTAAGAGAAAAAAACTAAACAGAGATTATAGATTGGCACTGTTGGAACATGGTCCGGGACATCCAGACTCTTCGTCTCTTTTACTCCTTAGCCTCTCTCTCTCATTCTCCTTGATCATGAAGCATGTTGGCCTCATTTTCTCCTGCTGCACGTAAGCTTTCTCCTTGTGTTGAAGAACATGTTTTCTGGCAGCTTTGGGCCAACATAATTCGGAATTAATGACTCAGAAGGAAAGAGTAAATCTTGCCCAACTTCAGTCTAGAAAGATTCCACTTGGCACATTTGCTTACTTACTTATCCTTGGACCAATCATTGTGGCTGCAAAACAGATGACTTGCTTGGTCTGGGTCAGTGACCAGAATTGAGTTGCTGCTGGGATGACAAGACTTCCAAAAACACTTTGTCGCAGTGAGAACAAAACAGGTTCTTACAGGAAGAGGGGTTCTGGATAAACGAAAATAATGAATTCTGTTGCAGCCTAGAAGACAGACTGGCCACTGTTGAGCTGACATGGAGAAAAAGGTCACGCTAAGCAGGGGAGAGAGCTGAGTGAACAGGAAGAGGGGAAAAGTGTGTATCAAAGAAATGGGTGGTATTGGTTAAACGCAGCAGGGAAGGATGGAGGGTTGGTTGGGGTCAGATGGGTGTGCGTATCTGAGCTCTATAAAGACGCTGGCCCCATGTTCTCTGAGCAATGTATAGGTTTTTAAGGTTTTGAGAGTCATACAATATACTTTATGTTTTATAAAGATAACTCTGATTATATCGTGGAGGATATACCGGACAGAAATGCAGAAGACCAGGAGTTGAGTAGGAAAGATATGTCAGGAGTGTTTTTGTGTTTTGTCTAAAAGTGTTAATTTCCTGGGAAGAACTTCTTCGCTTCGTATGGTCCTGGCTGGAGTGCCAATCACAGCATCCCACATAACCACAAGGCTGGACCATTGTTGTGCTGTACGATGAGTTCATGGGTGAGCACATGAATGGGGAAGCATGTAACTCAAGCAGAACTGATCTGCGTCCCTTCTAAGATTTAATACCTGGATCCTTTCAGATACCATTTGCTAAGGATGTAGATTAACTTCCCAGCAGCCATCCCACCGTTACATTGAAGCCAACACATGAGAAAATAGAGGTGAAAGGAAGAATGGAGGCAGAACTCTAATGACATTGCTTCGGCCCTGGATTGACAATGTCCTGAAATACTCAATTACATGTATCAATATTATCCTCCTTTTGTTCCAGCTCATTCAAACTACCTCTTTCATTCAATGACCAAAAAAATGTCCCAACTTAAAAGAAAAAGGCACTTGCCATTTATGGAACACTTATTGTATACAAGGCATGGTGCTGGATACTTTATGCACATTATCATATTAAATCTTTATAATAACCTTAAAATGTAGGTAAGATGAGTCCCCATTTTAAAGAGGGAAAAATCAATGAGTCAAATAAGTAAGTCCCCAAAAATTTAGTTAGTTGTTAAAAGCTGGAAATGTCATTCTAAATGTTTGTTCAACTCCAAAGTTTATATTCTTTCCACTTTACCGTCTCAATGCTACATTGCATCAGTATCATTAGAAAACAGTATTCCAAGTGAGAAATAATAAAAGCCTGAACTAAGGCATGGGAGTGAGGACAAGAAGAAAAGACAAAGTCAAGAGATATTTAAGAAAGAAAATCTAGTGATTCTAGAGTCCTGTCAATTTTATCAATGGATTTTAAATGTTGAAATCAGGTTAACTTAAGTAAGCATAGGAAGAAAACCTGACTGGAAGGAACAAATCATGTTTCATTTGAAGTACTTGGTGAATATGCAAGTGGAGCCATCCAGTTGGGTTTTTTGTTGTTTATTTGTTTGTCTTTTAGAGAAAGGGTCTTATTCTGTCACCCAGGTGGGAGTGCAGTGGCTCAATCACAGCTCACTGCAGTGTCAGACTTTTGGGCTGAGTGATATTCCTATCTCAGCCTGCCAAGTACCTGGGATTACAGGCACACACAATCATGCCTGGCTAATTCTTGGGGGTTTTCTCTGCATAGATGGGGTCTCACTGTGTGGCCCAGGCTGGTCTCAAACTCGTGGCCTCAAGTGATTCTCCCTCTTCGGTGTCCCAAATAGCTGAGATTATAGAAATGAGCCAACGCACCTGACAAGTGGGCTGTTAAGAACACAGTTCATTTTCAGGGATGCTCTGGAAGATTAGAAAAAGAAAAATAGAAAAATAAAAAAAATACAGTTCTGCTGATCTATAGGAGGGTCACAGTAAATATGTAGCCTTAAAAGTAATTATATTTAGGCCAGTGTTTACAGCCTCCAGAGTGAATAAGATTGTTTACAGGCAGCCCATAAAATGAGAAGTAAAAGATGGTGGAACATGGACTATCTATAGTCTAAAACATCAGCATGTAAAGAGTAGGCCTTTGTTCGTGATAATTCCTCAACCTGGAGTGGTCTCTTTCCTTCATCTAGCTCATAAATGTATATTCATCCGAGATGAAACCACACAATCATAATATCTCCATGAGGTTTTGTTGGATCTTCCATTTTACATCCACTAGTAGAATTTCCACCTTTGTGCCCGGCCCTGGGGGCTTTGTACAATAATATTCTTTTTATACTTCTTGTAATATTCGTATTCTATAGCACTGAGACAAGAAAATAGACTTCAGATTTCATACAGATCTGAGTTGGATTTCCACTTCACAATTCACTGCTCATGTGGCCTTGGGCAAATTGCCCAAGTCATGGTTTTCTCCTATGTTAAAAAAAATAAAAAAGGCCAGGATGTGGGGTTCTGCTTGCGGAAAGTAGGGTTGAGAAAAATACCTCCTTCACAAGATTGTTTCGACAATAAAGAAGATAATTGTGAATCTCTTAATAATATAGTGAGTAGCACATAGAAAACACTAGACTAATGGTAGATATTATTGGTGTATAAGTCTGCTTCTACCTATCGGACTTTTGAATGCAAGTTCTGTGCCATTCGTCTTTGTACCTCTGTTCTCTAACAAAGTATTGGCAGTCACTCAGGAAATGCACGCTGAATTAATACCTGAGTAGATACGAAGTCAAAATGCTTGATTATGTATTGTCTTATTTGTTCTCCACTGACTGTGTCAGAAATTGATGAACTCTCACTAGGTCTTTTTCACCATCCCCACTCCACTGGGCTGTGATAGGTGCTGTATGTTCCGTTGGTGTGAAGAGACATTAGACAATTGGTGATTACGACAGAAACAGCTACTGCTCTATTTGAAATGACCAGCAAAGCAAATGGTCACATTTTCTCTTCTTTCAATAACTGGTATGGATCCCTGATTTAAGGACATTTTTGAAACATTTCTATTTTCTGGGAACACTCATTGTTTTCTGGGAACACAGGGAACACTCAAAATATTCGTATAAAACATCAGGTCAATTTGGCATGATCTATTAAGAGACTTAAAGATGTGAATAATTCAATTTAGCAATTCCACTTCTAGGAATTTATTCTAAAGAAACAAAGGCTAATACTACATAAAAACATGTTCATTGCTACAGTATTTATTATACCGAAAAAAACAAAAAATAACCTAAATGTTCTTCAGTTGGGAAATGGTTTATAAATTACAGTACAGGGGATAACTGTCCAGTCATACCATCATGTTTTTAAAGATTATATTATGACATAAGAAAATGTATAAATATAATGTTAAATAGAAAATCAGAGCGCAACCACACATTTAGCTTGTAGCCAATTTTGTGAAATGTCTACATTAAAAGATTGGAAGGAAATACAAATATTTCATGCCACCCAAACTCCTATCAGTTTCTGAATTCAGATAACAAGAATTTGGACAATTAGAAATATCTATATATTAAAATAGTTAAAAAGTACCTGTCTCTGAATGGAGGGGAGGGAGATTATGTTTATTTTCTTCTCTCTACTTTTGCAAATTATGCACATTTGCCACATTAAAAACACTAAATGCACTGCTAAATTAAAAGGTGCTTTTTCTTCTTTACTGTCAAGCAATTAGAGAAAAACATAAATAGAAGATAACTAAGTAGTTAAGTAAGTACCCATGACCCAACCACACGCATCAGTTAGAGTCTTCTCTCTTCTTGGACCACACAAGTCATCCAACTCTAAGAACTGTCCGTGTTCCCTTCTTGAAAATCCTTGACTCTGTCTGCCTCTTTTCGCTGCCACCACTGCTATGCTAGCTCAGTTCACCACCACCTTTTTCCTGGACTTGTCTGCATGCTCTCAGCCTCTCTGCCCTCTGCCCCTTTGGTTCATGTAAGAATCAGAGTTATCATCCTGAAGTGTAAATCTCACAAAGCAAAAACCTTCACAGGCTTCCCATTCCACTGCTCAGTGGATAACTTCTTAACAGGTTTCATGAAGGCCTCATCTTCTGGGGTCTGTTATTTCTCCAGCCTTATATCTTCTATTTCCTTTGCACACATGGATACGCTTGCACCAGAACCCCTAGAGCATGCCATGCCCTCGTCACCTCTTGCTGAGTTTCTGTGTCTACAATGCATCTACAGTGCTTTTCCTTCCTCCCCTTCCCTTGTGCCTAACAATAGCTGACATCTGGTTGTCCTACGGATCTTAGCGCAGATGTATTTTTCTCCAGGAAGCTCTCCTTGACCGCCTGGTCTGTGTAATACTTCCTGCTCCCACAGAACCCTATTATAGACACTCATGCATATTATGGTATCATAAAGTATGCTATGATAATATACGGTGTGGAATACACAGTAATAGCATTTTATCATAACTATTTTTTCTTGATATGTTTGTTTACATTTTGTTTGTGTTTTTTGGTCTCTCAATGTAGTGCCTAATTTCTAGTAGAGGCTTGATCATATCATGGAATTATTCCATGGACAAATAAAAGAGGCTTCTTGAATACAAATACAAATGACTCTTGGTTTACCTACTAGTTCCTGGGGGACTATCAGAGAACAGCCACTGTTCTACCATCAGCACAGATGCACAGCCCCTATTTCACTATCCGTATAGAGGATAAGCTCACTGTTTCATACAAAGCATACTATATAACCTGGAAACCAGAGGCTTATTTAAGAAATGAAATAAATAAATGTTAGTTAATAAGACAGTTTCTAGCAATCTTTAAAAATACCACTCATTGTTTTAAATTGAACTGAGTACCCTTATTTTATTTATACCAGAATTTGAAGTCATCCATGTTTTTTTTCCCTGTGATTTTCTTAATTTTGTTCATTGTCTTTTCATGGCAGGAGGTATAGCACTTCACTGCTATCCTCCAAAGGACATTCTACAAAACAAGTGGCCTTTGGTATGTATTGTGGAAAAAGAAGGTCCAGGGAAAGTAAATTTGGATTGTGTGGCTTATTATTTCCTGGCTGAGAAAAATTTGTTAAACTTTTTTGAAGCCTGAATTATCAAACCTGTTTGATCTTGGAGCCCAAGCAAAAGATTACAGAAAATACTCATACATGGGTACAGGATTGGATTCAAGGTCAAGAGACCAGGCTCCACTCTTGACTATGCCATCCTCTACAAGTCACTTTAGTCCCTGAGCCTCAGTTTCCTGATTTGTAGAATGGGAAAGTCAGACTTGTGTCAAAGATTTCTTTAGACCTAAAATTCCATTTAATCATATAAAATCATATGTTGATCTCCTCTGCATGAGAGATACTTAAGAAAAATATATATGTCAAAGATTATTTAATGTAATCATGGAGAAACAACTTTTATTACACTTACATTCTGCATTTTAATTTTATATCATCATCTAGATCCCCAGACAGACATTCAGACAACTGAAACCTATTTGATCCTCATTCATGAAAATAAAAAATAGTTAATTTAGCCCTCCACGCAATGGTCCTCTTAACTGCATAGTGCCATTTTTTTCTTTTCCTTCTGAGAAGTAACTGAAATAAAACTAATGGATATACAAGTACAAAGATGTCATAAGGTTGGGACCTCTGAGTCTGACAAACAAAAAGCCGATTCCACATTTGCAGCATGCTGTAGACACATCTGGCTTACTTTAGCTCACAATGGAGTAATATGAATTGTGCTAAAAAGCACTATTTGTGCAAATGCAAATAATATTCCATCTGCTCAGAATTTTTTTTCCCTTATATAGCTTTTGTTCCAGTGTGGTAAAAGCCTGTTTCTTTACCCTGAAGTGCTCCTGCTGTTGAAGAGTGAAGTACATGACAATGAACTAAAATCCATTATCAAACAAATACAGTGAGCTTTTCAGCGCGTCATCACGGGGAATGTTGCCTTTTTCTCTGGCATAAAGTTGAAAGCGATTTGTGCTCATGCAAATAAGACAAAGTGGTAGGTTAAAAAAATTGTGTGTGTGTATGTATCTATATATATAGATGTATATACCTCATACACAGGAATTTGCTTTGTAAATCTTCTGTTTTTCTCTCTCTTTTTTGGGGGGGAGGACAGCAGCAAAGTAATTTGGCAGCCCTTTTAGATTTCCTTATGGTGTGAGTCATGTTAAATTCTTCAACAGAAGAATATAGCTCTGCCTTATGTTGTCTTGAATAACTTACTTGGGATTTGGGAGAACTGCTCTCCCAGTTCCTGAGAAGAACCTTAGGGCAAGTTAGAGGAAGACTTAACTCCGGTGCTGCCAAAAGAAAATCATAAGTTTCAAGGGATCTAATTTCAGGATTTGCTGGTGGTGACAGTCAAAAGGTAAATCATCCAGGTTCAATCTTAAGGTATATATTTCTGCCTGCTCATCTATTCCATTTCGTGTCCTGAACCCTAATATGAGGGGTTTGTGAAACTTACACACTTTCTAAAATTAATAGGCCATTTCTCTAGTTTTAGGAAGGATATAGAAATGAAGGACAATTATATGACTATTACACAAGCTGTTGATAAGCCAACTCCAGAGAACACCAGTGTTTGGGAAAATATATTCCATCTTCTCAGTCCACTTGGTCTTTAGCTTTGTCCTTTGATTTACTTCCTTGCCCCCTTTCTCCTAAGATCTGTGATTTCTATTTTGACAAAACAGAGAAAAAAAAGCAAAGAACTTGATCCTTTCTTCCTAAGATCAGGGAAGAAGTGGGGCAGGAGAAGATTATAAGCTTGTATGAGCATGAAAACATACTTTTTTTTACAAAAAAATTGAAAGCTCATTTTAAAGCATATTTGGCTGTTTTATTTATGCCTGATGATTTCATTCAATACTAGTTGGATTTTAAATAATCCAACTCGTGTTTCCTCTTCATGAAATTTGAAGATTATTCTTGTATGAAACAGTAGTTTTGGAGTTTTGCTTTTTTATAATTTTTGCAGTTTATAGATTTCAGAGATTATGCATTTTTCTTTTCAGTTCAGTTTTATAATGCCATTTTCAATGAGCATTTATTTGTAGGTTTGAAATATAATGGAGCACATATACTTTTATTCTTTTTTAATATATTTTTTCAAGTTTCTACATACAGCATTGATGAAGCACATATAGAGATGTTAAGAGACAATGAGGTAATAGATGTAAAAGCACTTCAATTATTAGGGAGAAAGATGTTATTAGCATTTAAAGTATTAATTCCATTAACACATATAATTTATAATTCTGGAAGAAATAATTGAATGAAAATGAACAGTATTTACTTTGTAGAGTATGCAGTAAACATCAATGGCTAATTTTCTTATAGCTTATTTTCTATGATAAATATACTAAACTACTTTTCACAGTTCAAGTAAAATCTGAAATTAAGCACTGGAGTATTCAATTATGTCACATCAACAGTTTTGCTGTTAAGCTACTGCAGATACTAACATCATTCCCCAAAGAGTTCCACTTAATAGAAAAAGATCTAAATGAGTTAATAATTTAGACTATAGCAGTTATTTTTATATAGTGTCTATAATTATATTTACAATCTTGCAGTGTACTTTAGAGCCACTCAGAATTGTGCAGTGATAAAATAATATTTGCCCTAATAAGACCATTTTTATCAAAGGTGATTTCCTTTTATGTTAAGACAAGATAACTTTTCACTCATCCTGACTTCAAAGGGAAACACATTATTTCAAATGTATTTTAAACTTTTAACATAAAACCCTTACACATGAAACTATTAATATGTGGTTAGTGAGGAAAATGTCTTATTCCATTCACAATAATGTCTGACTTTAATTAGACCCTGAAAAGTAAAGGATTTAAATTCAAATCCTGGCCAACATTAATTATAGAGTTCTTAATACTGTAGCATGCCCTTTACTAACTTTCGAGGATATGTTCCTTGCTAAATAAAACAGGAAATTCACTTCTGGGGACAAGGGACTGGTTATTTTTTAATGTTGTATGTACTGATACGTGATATATCACCGTAACGGCCTCTTGCAAAATCCAAAGTGGCAAGATAGAATTCCTCGTCTGTCCCAGCGTTCTTTTCCCACATGGATAGGGAGCCAAAGGCCTGCCCTGAATCTTGAACATTTTTTTCAGCTTAATCAATAGGAAGATGATTCCCTTTGCCACTCTTTTTATAGTCCCTCCTCAATCTTAGTTAAATGAAGAGTTTGTTTACATACAGCTGTGACTGCTCCTGCTACTGCCAAAAAGGAGTATTCCTGGGCCCATTCACGGACAGCAGGAACAGGACCTAAGAGTGGCTGAGGATGAAAACACGCAGGTGCAAGCCAGGTTCCCTTAAGGCCTATGGTGAGACCCTTTGCAATCTCTTCTCACTTAACACATGAAGATTTGCTCCTTTATCCATCAGTCAGTCAGTCAGTCAATAGTTTTTCATTAGGCATTCATTTTCATATCAGGAGTTATATGAACTGTATCCCAAGGCAGCATGCTGAAGGACACAAAGCCTTGGGCTAGATTTAGCATTCCCATCCAGTCTTGCCGATCATAAGCCATCTATGCGACCTGGTCAGTCCCCTAACCAGTCTTAAGTGGTTCAGTTTTCTTACCTATAATATAGTTATAATAACTACCCCATTTGCCTCTTGGCATTCTTCTGAGCATTAAATAAGTTAAGTTATGAAGAAAATGCTTTGGAAATTCTGAAATACTAAGCAGACAAAAAGTAGTAGTAGTATTGGACTTCATTCTGTATGATCAATATGCTTCTGTAACTACCCAAAGAAAAAGTCTTAGTAATTTCTAAATTGAAAAAAAGAAAATAAATCTATTGTAATAGATGTTTTAAATATAGAATGAACTCTGTCAACTCTGATTTTAGCAAATATTCAAGTAATTTGAAAGTTACTTTGGGGCAAACACTAACTACATTAGCTTTTATTTATTTACTATTTCATTCACTTACCTCTTACTTTATTTTAGCCAAAATTTAGGCAATCACCTTGAGTTTCTAGAACTAAAACAGAAACAATGCTTAGCCAATGAGTACTCTGTAAATTTGGTTTTAGACTGAAGGAATTATAAAAATTTGATACTGTATCATTTGTGTTTCAGTGTGGGATTCCTTCTTGCTGTTTCTTAGGATGTTTTCATGACTTTCAAAATCCCATATCCTAAGAAAAAAAAAAAACTGAGAAACTGTGAAGAGGGGAAATGTGTTCTAATTATGCTGCGTGAGTTAAGACTTCACAGTCAACACGTGACGGGTTTGAAGGGATCCACCGACAAGCAGTCAAAAGCAAGAGCAGGAGCACTACATGCCTGAGGAGCAGTTTGCCACATTCTGGAGCTTGGGTCTCTAGCCTCCTCACCAGTCTCAAAGCCAAAAAGAAAAGTTCAGTAGTTGAAATGTATATTATAACACCCAGACAGTAAGATGCATACACTTTGCTCACAGGAGACACTGTCTATCAGTAATCAAAACCCATCTGCTTCTTAATGGACATTCCCAACTTGTTCCCAGGCCAAACGTGATTTGAAGCAGCAGATTAGGAAGCGAGAGAAGCATTGTAGAATGATATTTTCTACAAACAGACTTTGGTGTTTTAATAAGAAATGACAATATCGAAGAAGAAAAGGCAGAAATACCATAAAAAGTAAAACAAGACCTCCAGAAAGGTGGGTGTGTAGAGGCTTTTAAGGATTTGGTAAATGGTCTTACACACTTCAGAGGAGCCTCTATTATTTCCTACTGAAGACTCTTGAAAATGTCTGCATTGTTAGTAAACAAAAGATTGACACTCATACAGGAAAAATTTTCTATCAGAATTCTTGAAATACATATTAAAGGGTTATCAAGAGCTTCGTCTTAGGAAGCAAAAGTTTACCTTTAAAAGTATAACTGACTTGCCAAGAATTCAAAGTACCCAGATATAACTGTACTTCTACCTTAATTTTCAAACCAGCTGAACTCTACAAATATACAATATTATCGTCTCTCTGCTGATGTGGAAAGTATTTAAGATCATACTGTATGTGGTTTTGTTATACCATGAGAAACTTCTAGTTCTCGCCCCTAACTCGCAGAAGTGATCACTGGTTTAACATTTCTTTTCCTCAGTTTCCATGTTAGCACTGACTACTCTTGTTCCTGCTTGTGACTACGATTGCAAGGTTTGTAATCAATACTGTGGCTGAGATAACAAGACCCACTGCATTCATAACAGTTTATCAACTGGAATAATTTATTACTTAGAATTTGGTTTTCAATTGTTTTGACATATTATCTCATGACGATAGTTTCTGAAAAAAAGATTTGTATATAGGCTTTGTTAATTTTTTTGTGGAAATTAACAATTTATATCTAATTAATGGATTCCAATGTGGGTGCTCACAAGTCAAGAGAGCATAAGACAATTAGTTGACAGATGAGGAGAAATTTATATTTATGTTTATCTTAAAAAGAAATAAAATTAATTATATTAATATTGAATAAATGGTTGACACTGGCGTCCAAATTTGTTCAGCCTTTCATAAAACATTTATCAGTTTTATGGAGGACGTGTATGGCTTTAGCAAGGCAGAGGGTTGACAGGAAAGCTCTAATTCATCTACAAGCTTTTAGCATATTATGGTCTATTGCAGT
Source organism: Plecturocebus donacophilus (assembly GCA_004027715.1). NCBI lineage: Eukaryota > Metazoa > Chordata > Mammalia > Primates > Pitheciidae > Plecturocebus > Plecturocebus donacophilus. The sequence continues at coordinate 31,033 of PVKP010009208.1, read as the reverse complement.
CTATAAGGATAAATGTACATACAGGTATTACTTTAAAGAATGGAATCTTCACAATATATAGAGTTAGACGGGAAGTGACTATAAAAATTCTGGTAAATTAAGAGGCAGAGGTTGCAGTGAGCTGAGACTGCACCACTGGACTCCAGCCTGGGCAACACAGCAAGACTGTCTCAAAAAAAAAAAGAAAAGAAATCCTGGTATATTACAGATGCTTGCTAGTAGTCTCTCCAAAAAAGTACTTAAAAGAGTATTGAAGCTTAAACATGAGTTGTGGCCTTTTTTTAAAACAACTGTTCTAAATTTGTTGACTTTTAAACTGAGATGATAAATATTTGGCATTGGGTATTACCCAGCAGACATTTTTATAAAATAAATAAATTTAGCGATGATAATGATGATGTTAGTGGGGAGAAACGAGTTTTCTGTAACAAGTAAATAAACAAAATTATTTTTAAAGTAATTATTTCATTTTTATCGCTTATTTCCTTGGTAATTCTGTGAATTTTATAATATATATAATAGACATTACCAATATACATTTGTAGAGCAATGCTTCTAATAAATAAATCTATTAAAGCTGCATGCTCAAACACTTTTGACTAACTGAGATCAACTAACTCATGCACAATGGCAGCAACATTTTTGTACCTAAAGGTATCTTATTGACAACTGCCATGTGCTTGGTGATAGTCTACAGCACTCTAGAATCATGATTTTATTTGATTATCACACTAGACTCAGAAGACTTAATATGTATCAGTCACAGTGTTTTCAGTTTCAAGTGAGAGTAATCAGCCAGAGGTAATGTGGGCTTCAGACAGAGGATATCAGAGCACTAGGCTCCACTTCATGTAAGTTTCTTAGCTCCTTTTGTCTTTAGTCAGCTTTGATCTTTGGTCCTCAGGCTGACTTGCCTCATTACCTCAAGCTGGCTGCCAACAGTAGCCAGGGCAGCAGGGTTCCTTGTCCACGTCTGAGGGCAGTGTGTGTGTGCATGCATATATATCAGAGAGAGAAAGAGAAATACGACTCCTGCCAATCTTATTAGACACAGGAAGCTTCTTTCCCAGAAGGCCTCAGCAAGACTTTTCTCAAGTTTTCTTGGCCCAAACTGGTTTAGACGGGACCTTATCTAAACCAACTGCTGTTAAGTGTGATAAGACCATCATAATCTGCCACTAAAGAGTTAAGGTGCAAGTCCTCAGACCTGGAACAAGTAAACTTAACAAATATTTACAGAACTCTCCTCCCCAAATCCATAAAACATACATTTTTCTCAGTAACACATTACACCTATTTTAAAAGTGACCACATAATTGGAAGTAAATCACTCCCCAGCAATTGCATAGCATTTCACAGGTTTAAATAAAATATTGCTTGGCTGCTTATTTGTTATTTTCATCCCCTATTCCTTCCTGTCTCCATTGTTAAGCACAATTATTGGCATAAAAGAGGTTTTCAATACCCATTTTTAGACTGCATTCTAGCCTGGGCAATAAAACAAGAATCCCATTCTCTCTCCCTCTTTCTCTTCCTCTTTCTTTCTCTCTTTCATTCTTTTTTTTTCTTTTTTCTTTTGCTCTTTCTTTTTCCTTTTCTCTTTCTTTCTTTCAAAAAATAAAAATAAAAAATAAATAAATAAATAAAAGAGTTAAGGTAGAATCACTATTGAGAATTCAATGATAATGTTCACTAGACAATATTCTCCTCATCTCACAGATTCTTTCCATTTTACTTACCCCAAATGGAATAACTTACCTAAGATTACCCAGCAAATGAGTCATTAACTTGACTGAAATACTTGTCGTCATCATGTTTATTATTTACTATTATTATTGCCAAAATACTAACAAAATAACTGAGATTTGTATAATACAAAAGAGCACCTTAGGCAGATAATACCTACCGATAAATAGAACGAAATAGTCATGTAAGTTGGAAAGCATCATAAATCGATGAGACATCTGATACAAGGAGTTGGAAAAAGTGTCCAGCTATGTGGGAAAATAAAACTAATGGCTTACCTCTTCCTAAATTCAAAAATAAATTTCAGATGGTTTGTGTAAATGTAAAACTTGAAAGTATAAAAATTTAGAATTAATTTTAAGCAATAATTTTCTGCTTTCTAGGAGTGAAATATTTGGAGGTAACATTTATAAAAGTGGTAACATTTATAATATTAAAAATAAAAAAGGAGTTTTCACTATAAAAACATACAAATTTTCTGAGTGGGTATGTGTTGATGGAGCGAGGACAGAAGTCAGGCCAATCACACCGTAATTGCTGAGTGATGGCTTAGTCCAAAGCGGGCAAACTTCTGCTATAAAGGACCAGATAATAAATATTTTAGCTTTGCAGGCCATATACTCCGTTGTGACTATTCAGCTCTGCCCTTGTTACTTAAAAGCAACGACAGATCATAAGTAAATAAGCAAGTATGACTTCATTCCAATAAAACTTCACTAAAAAATAAATATTTATTATTTAAAAGATAAAAATGCCAAAATTCTAAAACATCATATTATCAAAAGGCCAACAATAAGTGTAAACTAATAAAGGGTTTGTATTTTAATGTGTAAATAGTTCTCGTAAACCAATAACAAAAAAGATAAACACAGCAATAGATAAAGGAAAAAGGGATAAGAAAAGGTGATTCACCTAAGAAGACATTTAGATTCCAATAAATGTAGAAGAAAAAATTTCAAACTCACTAGAAATAAAACATGTCCTAGTAAAAACAAATATATCTTTTATTTTTTAAACAAATGTAGTCAAAACAAATAAAATAGCTTGTTTTGTTTATAATGTTCAGTGTTAATGAGGCTTACATGAAACTGGTACTCATACACTTTTGGTAGAAATTAAAATGTTCAATTATTAAACTTATAAAAGTTTTGAAAAATAATGTGCTCAACTTACAAAAGAGGGATTTGAGAATAATATTCTTACAGTTTGCTTGTGAGAGTATACAGTATTACAACTCTTCTAGAGTTTGTCATCAAATTGTAAATACCTTTAAAAATGTTTGTATTGTTGACAACTATCTAACCTAAAAAGATAACAAGAAATGCAGACAAGAACTTTAATTAATTAATCTAAACGGTAGTCTTAAATTATAAACAACCTAAGCATCTAAAAACAGTAAATCGTTTGATAAATTACTATAAGGTCACTCAACTGGCTATTTTGCAGCCATTAAAAATTATGCTTCAATATAAAAATATTATATAAAATAGCAATATAATAATTTAAATACAACAAAATATAAATATTATTTAAAAATATTTAAGTTATGGTGAAGCACTATTATATTATTAAGTGAAATATAGATCAAATCTTAGAAAATACAATATGACATCAACTTTGAATACATGAGTAGAAAAATAAAGCTGAGAATGGAGCACATTTAAGTACCTTTGAAATATGAAAAGAAGATTTAAATTTTTAAAATATATATTATTCTGTATATATATTTAAAATATTCTATAATGAACATATCAATAATTTTTAAGAAGGTATTAAAATGTGTCATATGTTCAAAGTCCTAGTTCTCTTTTGATAAACAAGTCCATCTCTATATTATTCATAGATGTATGTATTGAAGAATTATGTATGGAGATCATATCAATATACTACAAAAACACATAAAATCTAAAGTACAACAAAAAATGGTCTTACATACCTCTAGTTTACTAAATAGTTATATGTGGAAATCATACCAATAATTTTACAAAAAATTATGATCTGAAGAGTACACAAAAAAGTAGGCTTACATACCTGCAGTTGATTAAGTGCACCTAATGTTTATTGAGCACCTATATATTAGCAAGTCAATTATTTTTATACATGATTTTACTCAATCTACCGAACAAACTATGAGTAAAGTATTGTCATCTCACCTTTCTAAATGACTAAATTGATGCTCAAGCGAAGTTACATATCTAGCCAACATAGAGTAGCTAGGTAATGCCATTGCCAAATTTCAAATCTAAGTGTGTTAGATTCAAGAGTTTACAACTTTTCACAGCTACTTGCATGCTGCCTCTGAGGCAATGCACAAAGACACAACCCAGCAGTTAAATGAGGAATTAATTAAAAGTAAACCATCTGGAAAAAAAAAATCAAACTAAAGTTTTTGAGGAATAGCATGTAATTATTTGCAAAACTTTGTCTTTTTTGCCTGAAATATCATGATAATTTGATTTATTTTTTAGTTTTAGTATAGATTTGTTTCTTCCTATTCCAGAACCCTTAGAACTTACAGGAAGTTGTGTCTACACAATGTCAGTCACACTGATACCTTAGATTAGCTGAAGGAATGGATGTCTCACTCTTCATGCAAAAGCTAGACTAAATGCAGATTTCTTAGGAATAATGACACTTTGATTATTTCTCTTCCATGGGTTTTCTTAATGGCTCAAATCACCATTGCCAAGGTCAAAACAAGACATCTAAGAAGTTTCAGTTAAGTATCTTATAAACAGAGGATTAACATATCATGGTCCAAATAGCTGACTGATCTCAAACTCTGTAGTCTATCTTTTTGGGACATTTGACAAAGCTCAATTGCTGGTGAATTTCAACTTGCAAATTGCAGAAGAGATTTAAAAGCATCATAAAACTATATAATTACACACTGAAAATTTTAGAATAACACTGGACACATAAATAGTGTTTTCCATTTGGTGTTGTTAAGAAACAAACATTTTGTCATTAAGCTTTACCAGGAGAGATGACACTATTGCTATAGATAGATCTGAAAATGATATTCTACTCTATCTTATAGAAGCATCATTTTCAGAATAATAACTTTTGAGTTGTGTTGCTAAGTTTTATTTGCTTGATATATTTTTTTAATGTCAGTTTTAAAACACTGTAAGCACATTTGTTACCTTTGTTTGAAAGATTTCTTTCCCAAAATAAAGGGAAATTGCTAGTTTGGATTCAGAGCAGAGATGAGAAAAAGAGGTGTCTCCCTTCCCTATCCCACTAGGCTTCCCCAAGACCCGTCCACTCTTACTCACACATACACCACAAATACTCATTTGTAATTTTATTCATATCAATAACTTATACGATCAAGATGCTCTTTTTAAAACTCCATTTAGTTATGGACAAAGCTTATAATCAGAACACTCTGAAGAAGAACCTTAGCAGAAAATAAGCTTAGTTTATTTTTTGGAATTAGTTTAAAATGCTCTTGGAGTACAGTAGGTATCCTCTCTGGCACAGAATGTAATTGTCTTAAAAAATGACCTGTTTATACTGAAATTTTATGAACTGCTTTGGAAGCTGTCCTTATCTTTTTCAATCAGAACTACAATTAGGGTTTATTTTCAACATAGTATCTTGATAGCTTTTTAAACACCATGACACTGAAAGAGTAGAGCTTCCTCAATAATATTTATTCAGCCTTCGAAGACATAGTCACCTGATACATGCTAAGAAACTTTTGATCGTAGTTTAACAAAGTGAAATAATTAACAGGAATTAATCTTAAGTGAACTTGGAACTCCACTTAACTGAGAATCTTAAGTGATTTCCAAAATCCTCTGGAAATAAAAACTTTTCACCTGTTCTTAAACCAAGAGCTCAAGTATTTATTGACCAATAAAGACTCTTCTCATCATCGGCTAGAAAACACCCTTTGAAATCCAATTAACTCTTTCATGCAGACAACCTTCATTTTCTATTTTATCAGAAAGTTAAATTTGCCATTCTATACTCCAATAAAAGTAAGGTTGTTTTGATCTGATAATTGTAAGATGTACTGTATGTATCTTAATTTGTAAGTTTTAAATGCTAAAGCTCAAGGCTGTTCAGATATAACAGGAGTGCTGGAAATGAGGTACAAAATGCTGGAATTCAAATTAACCAATAAATATATTTTAATATATATCAGCAGAACTCTAGAGGATTCCATTAATGTTGAAAATAGAAAGGATTTAGGTTAATTTGGTAAGAAGGCAGGTCAGAACGTTTACAACAGTGGTATAGAATTGTATAGAGATGCAAAATTTTTCAAGAGAGCAGAATTTTTTCAAAAACGCTGACTCTAGCTGTCACAGCCCTGCCTTGGCTAAATCCAGTGGAGAGATAGGAGGACTTTCTAATTTGCTTTCCCTCTATTTTAATAATAGCTGTGCATAAGTAATTTATGAAAGGCCAACCAGGCAGTGGGCAACAGAAAATTAAACTCATTTTATCTGAAAGCAGGTGGATTTCTATATATCATTAGCATGCATAGAATTCTCACAATGTTATTTCTCATACTGATGGAATGTAACCAAATAATATATGAGTTTTTTGCTTATGCACGAGTGAAATTTTTAGATAAAAGTGCCAGCCCCAATGGCAATTTTCTGCAAAACGAAAACTAATTCTGCGAAGCTTCTTATTACTGGAAAGACTCATTTGGCTTGCATTAGAGACTGACATAAGTGACTTTAGGATTTTACTAACAGATTAGATGAGATGTGCCACATACTGTAATATCATTAGAGAATGTAACAGCACTGGAACGCTTTGGGGCACTTATTAAGAATACTGGCACAAGTAAATTGTTTTCCTTTTTGACATAAGCTTTTGAATTTTTTTTCCCTCTGATTAGAATGCTTTATTTTTATGGTTGCTTTTTATGATATTTAAAACAACTTTTATTTTATACTCCCTGAAATTGCACACAAATTATGTTTTGCATGATTCAGCTCAGTGTTACTAAATGCATTATCTATGCCTTATTTCGTGAATATCACCTAGGCAGAGAGTAGATATGTATTAAGAAAACAGCTTACACAATTCTAAAGTCAAAATTCTTCTAAGAGAATATTATCCTAACTTATAGCAAAGACTAATCTTCATAGCTCTGAGGAATTTTTGCTATTAGTATCTTTCGCTCAACGTTTGTGTGAGTTCTACTATCAACTTCTAACAAAATCTTAGAACTGGAACATTGGAAATGGTTATTATAATATGAATACTTCTATTGTTCTGTTTAACTACCATCCTAAAATTCATAAAAGTATATTAAATATTATAGTTCTTTTTATTCTGATGAATCTTCCTTTATCAAAAATTATGTATCAAGCAAAATATTTTTTGCTAAGGTAGACAAAAATGTGGAGTGGGGATGGAAATGCTTATCACCTTATGAAAGAAGCTAAGGGAAAGGCTGGAAGTATTTGGGGGATGATTTTGTGCTCAATATTTTTCCTTCTCTGAGTTATCTTTTCCTGATAGAAGTATTTACCTTTTCCTGGGCACAGAGGAAGTTGGGTTCCCCTCTACTTTTACACTTCATCATCAGAAAAGAAAATTAATGAGAAAATGAACACATACTGTTATTTAGAGCCACAGGAATGCATTTTGGAAGGTGCTATTCAGTGTCCCAATCTATTGAGTGATGAGGTTTACAGCCTGTGAGGTGAAACAGATGGGAGACTGAATTATATAATTCAATCGACTTACTGTCTTTTAGCTTTTGTTTTCCTCATCTATAAAATGGGACAATGATAACTCTGACCTCGAAGCCTCTCTGTGGAGATCACATGCAACTGAATCATTCAGCTGTTCATATTCTATCATTGTAGCAGAAGAGGAGGCACCTGAAAACAAAGCGTGGCCTAATGGGTTGGAAATTCTGTCAGACCCATTGTGATAAATGTTTCAGGTTTCTTCAGTAAGATCCCAAAATTGTGTTAGTTAAGAAATAGAATGTGAAAATAATTCACGAGACAATCCTTGAAATATCATGATCTAAAGACTCTTCGGTCTAGCAATGACTCAAGTCAGTCATCTCCATGCTCGAAAATCATCTCTTCTGAGGGCGTGGTTGGTCACAGACATCTGTGTGACCCTAATTTTATTTTTATTAGCACACTGATCACACTGCTTTGGTATTATTTACTCAAATACCCTCACGTCTTGGACTCTTTGAAGGCAGGCCCTTTGTCTTTTCAGATCTAATTCTAGCAGCCAGGACAATGCCTGATACAGAGAAGTCACTAAAATACATGTCTATGAGCTTTCCATGAATTTGTGTTTGAGATCTGAAAAAAAAAAAAAATAGTGCAAAATAGAAAAAAAAACTTGGAAAATAAATTCATGTGTTTAAATTTCCATAAACTGTTCCATTAATGTCTTCTTTATTACCTATGAAATTTACTATTCATAAAAATGTCATTACATTAAAAAGGTAAGGTGTATTTTCACATCACAGAAATTTCTGAGGATGCACAATAATTACCAAGAAATTATAATCAATCTTAAGTGAGTTGTATATAACCAAATAATTTTGGACGTAAGAGGATTAAAATCTTTTCAAATTATTTTTACAGTTAAAAACTCTATATATAGTTAATGTGGGCTATGAGTGCATTTTGATGTGATGTGATGTGAGGTGGGGCCTGTAAAAGTGGGAGTGCCTGGGCCCTCGGAGGTCTTCGACAGCGTGATAACAGTGGGCCAGAATTTAAACAGGCTGGCTCAAGCATAGGGAGACTAATCAAGAAAAGCTTCTTAGTGGAGGTTTCCCTGATCTTCACTATAAAGGTGGGGAGAGAAAGGCGGTTTGGAGAAGGGGAGTTAGGCTTCACCAGAACTAATCTTATAAGTAAGCAACGTAAGAGACTGAGAGTATTTTCCAACGTGCTAGACAAGACCCTCGACTCATTGCACCTTCATCTCCCTGCCCGAGAAACTTCTCCAATATGCTTTTTGAGACCTAAAATGCTACCCCAAAGAATAATGTTATCTAAAACTTATGTCAGCTAGTATATGTAGATGTGGCTGAGAGATACAACCCTTGAAGCAATATATTTGATTTAGACAATATTGGGAGTTTAACATTTTCTTTCTTGGGGTTATATTTATTAAAAAAGAAAAAAGAAATACTTTAGTGCAGGTGGACACTAAATGACCAAGTCGGGGTACACTTGGAGAGGAGGGGTACGCCACAACACCAGAGACCAAAAATGCCAGTGTCCACCGTAGACTGCACTTGAGACAGTTCACATTCACAGTCAGAACCCAATATCGTCACAAATTGTACTGAACCATCTTTTGAAGAAATGTGAGTTGTTTTTGATGTGGGAACCAGGAGGGCTTGTGAGATATGGAGCACCCTGGTCAAAAAATGAGGATGCAGAATAACCTGAGGCTGAAAAAGAAACAGGGAAATATGTATAACGAATGGCAGCAGCCGGCGCATTCTCACTGAGCCACTGCAAGAGAGAAAAAATGGATTCATTCTATACAGATGCTAAAGACAGGATAGTTCACCTGAGCATGTCTATTGCTAGTTGTTTTATATATTAACTTACAGAGTAATAGAGAAAGTAAGACTATCTCTAGAAGAAACAGCAATGTTCGATGGCCACTCTGAAATATCATGCATGTATAACCTCAAAGGTTAGCAGCATCTGTGATCTTCATCCAACATCTGGGAAAACATGCTGATAAGTCACCACATTTGTGAAAGAAGCTTAATTCAACTTAGTAAATAGAATATACACAATAATGCCAGGAAACTGGCAGACAAAAAGTGAGGGGAGTATTTATAATTCTCATCCGCCTCAGAAATTCAGAGATGACATGGGAAGACTCAGTCCTGACTACCATTAGGGTTGAGTAGACCAGAATCTCATGGCAAGTCTTGAGCCCATAACCATATTTCTTATCACACCTAAATTTATTCTATCCTTACTTTAGAAATGGAAATATATGCAGCAGTTTAGAGGAGAGTAGTTCTTTTCACTTCATTGTTTTACATGATTTTATCTGTCCCGTGCTTTCCACGGGGGAAACAGTTAGTACCCAAGATAGTGTCAGTGAGTGTCCTATTATCCCTATAGCATTAAATTTCCTAATTCCTTTTCCGTGTTCTCATCATAAAATACTAAATCTCTTCTGCTGTAATATTCAAACAATTTCAGTTCAATCAAACTGAGCAAAGAATTACTATGCAAGAGTTTGTCCTCTAATGTAGGGAGTAGCCTAAACATTGATCTTCAAAAGAACTTTAGGAATGTTATGAAAATGGGTTACCATTTACTTTAGGAGGGCTCATCAAGGGTCTTATTTAAAATAAACAATCTCACCCTTTCAAAATCAGGGAATGCAAAAAAATGGATATTTTTCTCAAAGTATGAATGCCACAAGGGTTTCTCACATTGATTCATTGCTTATAGATAAAAACAACTTAAGCTGATTTTTCTTGTATATAGAGTAAGTGTAAAATGTTCCACCAAAATAGGTAATGACATTTTTGTGTCCCTAAATGTGCATGTAAGTCCAATTATGTATTTGTTGTCATTTAAACATCACCACCATTATTGAAACAGAAGTGCTGGTACTAATTCTTGCTGTCATATTTTCCAAAAAATGAAAATAAGGCTTTTAAGCAAAATGCTAAGGTTTTCAATGTGAATTATTCATTCTTTGCATGGCCTTAGCAGAACACTCTCAGCAAAATAGCTAAACAAAAGCCTACCAGGGTTCTGGTTTCTAATCTGGTTAAGAAACACATTATAGGATTTTTCTTTTAACTTCACAGTTAATGGAAAAGTTTTCCTTTCCTGAAACTCAGCAAAGAGTTCAAGAAGCCTTCTCTAACTACCACAGCCTCCATCTAATTGAAGTACCATGAGCAGACCTTGAAAACAGTGGCATTAGTCACACAGCTAAACAAACTACCTTTGATGGTACCAGCCAACCAATCAGAACCATTCCCCAGATCTTTGTGGGAATAGCAATCCATTAATAATAACTGAAGTAATGATCTTTCATGCCACCTTTCTTTCATCTAGGACCACTCCACTGGTAATCTCTTAGGGGAACTATTAGCTACTTCAGTGTCCTTCAGAGAGGGCACGCTGTCTGTTCCAACATTTATCTCCACTGTAACTATTTTTTCTCTCCCACAGAAGTGCCTTTTAGAAATTAAAATAATTGTCACTGTGACTCTAGCAGGTAGACAGGGATAAAAAGAAGAAATGAGTGGCAGAATAAATGAATTAAGTAGGAAAACACCTTCTCTCCCACACCTAGCTCTGAATTTCAAAGTTATCAAAGATAGGTAACACACAAAATTATTATAACCCACAGTGGTTCATCACTATTCTTTGTCATTAAGGGGATGAAATCTATGTGTATTTAAATGGTTCATACTAAATACAAATAAAGTTTTACAGGATTTTTGCTACACCTGATTTAATATATATGAATATATGCCAGAGGAGTAAGGGAAGGAGAGAATAAAAATCGGAGGTAGTCCAAGCTGCTCACCCAGCTTCCTACAATACTGTGAGCTCCATGTTGGGGTCTGTGTATCATTTGATTTCTCACGTACCTATGCCTTGCACTGCATAGGTACTCAACAAATGTTTCATGAATAAAATTTCTCCCATGAAGGGACAAGCCAGGCAGAAATCAGCCATACTGCTGAATCTTCTACATTCGGCACATTAGCTGCCTTTGTCATTTTCAACATAGGCAGGAACATTGCTATTACTTTATTTTGATTCTATACTTCATATTCTCAACCTTCATTCTCTCACAGGATCTCCTTCTATCTTCCAGAGTATCGTTAGATCAACTACCACAAACTCTTAGCAATGGAGGTGATAATTTGGTAAACATTTTCCATTAGCTAAACTGTAGAGAATACTTCATATAGTGAAATCTTTACCCCACTAATATGGTTTGGCTCTGTGTACCCACCCGAATCTCATGTTGAACTGCAATCCTCGCATGTTGGAGCTGGGGCCTGATGGGAGGTGAATGAATCATGGGGGTGGACTTCCCCCCGCTGTTCTTGTGATAGTGAGTTCTCATGAGACCTGGTTGTTTAAAAGCGTGTAGCTCTTCCCTCTTCTCTCTCTCTCTCCTGTCACCCTGTGAGCACGTACTGTCTTCCTCTTCCCCTTCCACTATGATTATAAGTTTCCTGAGGTCTCCCAGCCATGCTTCCTGTGTAGCCTATGGAACTGTAAGTCAATTAAACTTCTTTTCTTTATAAATTACCCAGTTTCAGGTTGTTCCATATAGCAGTGTGAGAACAGATTAATATATCCACCCTTACCCCCAAATCTGTTAATTTTTAAAAAATGGTTGATATAAACAATATTTAAAAACTCCTCAGGTTATGAAATATTTTAGCAGTTCCAAACTTTTCACATCACTAGCACATCTAACATGGTGAACAAATAACTGAAAGATATTAAGGAAGTGTCTATGATTCCTATTTTAATTCATTAAATGTATCCACATGCAAACCCTGGATTGGCTAGTTGGTTTGTGTAATAGGATGAAAATTTGGGATAGTGACAAGATTTCCTCTTTCAAGAATCTGATTTTACTTTATGATTCTTCTCACTCATTCAGAACTACACATTATTTCAGGGAAGGAGGGAAATATCTAAAAGAATGCAGAATACAAAGACATTCAGTTCTTGTTTCTGATTGCCATAACAGGCTCTTAGAATTCACTTATAATGAAAATTCTCAAACAAATACAAAAGCAGAGAAACTAATATAATTAGTTCCTATGTATGTATCACCCCATTTAACCTTTAACACCAAGCCAGTCCTGATTTATCTGTACCTAATGCTCCCCACTGTCCTGAAGTTTTGAAAGCAAATCCCAGACATCACTTCACCCACAAATATTCAGCATATTTCTCCAGAGGACAAAGCGTTTTTTAACTCCCTCTTTCCATATCAATCTTTTTGTTGTACATGATGTATTAAATTGGAAGAGGCTCATCTTTTAAATATGATCACAATATTGTTATCACACTTAAACATTAAACAATTCCATAATATCATCAAATATGTAAGGAGTCATGTTTCTCCGATTGCCTCACAATGAAACACGAAGCTTTTTATCAGTACAATCTGAGGTTAAAGCATTTCAAAAATCGAATCTTAAGGATTCAGGACATAGAATTTATCCATTAAAAAGTAACTGGGCCAGTGCAGTGGCTCATGCCTGTAATCGTAGCATTTGAGAGGCCAAGGCAAGAGGATCACTTGAGCCCAGGAGTTTGAGACCAGCTAAAGCAATAAGCAAGACCCTGTCTAAACACACACACACGCACACACACAACTACAAATGAGTAAATAAGTACGTTGAAAAGAGGAGAGGAGAGTAGACATACCATCTCATTCCAGAGGCTAAAGAGGGGTTGTCCAGACTAGGGAAAGTAAAAGACAGGGGGAGAAAGCAATCATGCTTGATGTTTAAATGGATTGGAGAATGAGTGCTGCCCCCAACTCTTGAAGCCAAGTCCCCAAAATCCTTGGTGAGTATATTGGTCTGGTTAGGCTGCCCTAACAAAATATCACATTGCTAAGCAACAGAAATTTATTTTCTCACAATTCTTGAGGCTGGGAAGTCTAAGATCAAGGTACAAGTCGATTGGGGTTTTGGTGAGTTCTCTCTTTCTGCTTTGCAGACAGCTGCCTTCTCACTATGTTCTCATACAGATGGTGCCTCTTCTTCTAAGAACATAACACTGTCGGACTGGGTGGGGTAGCTTACACCTGTAATCCCAGCACTTTGGGAGGCCGAAGTGATGGATCACCTGAGGTCAGGAGTTTGAGACCAGCCTGGTCAACATGGTGAAACCCCATCTCTACTAAAAATACAAAATTAGCTGAGTGTAATGGTGCATGCCTGTAATCCCAGCTACTCGGGAGGCTGAGGCAGGAGAATCGCTTGAATCCAGGAGGCGAAGGTTGCAGTGAGCCAAGATTGTGCCATTGCACTCCAGGATGGGCAACAAGAGCAAAACTCCATGTCAAAAAATAACATAACATAACAGAACAGAACTTAACATAACATAGCATAACATATAACATAACATAACATAATATGACATAACATAACACTATCAGATCAGGGCTCCACCCTTGTGATTTAATTTAACCTTAATTACGTCATTATTCCAAATACAGCCAGGTTAGCAGTTAGGGCTTCAATTTATGAATGTAGGGGCATGGGAGAGACACAAATATTCAGTCCAAAATAACGAGTGAGGGCCAAGTGAACCCAGGATTTAGATGCAAACCTGAATTAAACTAGGAGTTTAATTTCTGCCTCTTGGTGGCATGAGAACTAGAGACAGATATTAATTTAGCCCATAGAAAAATAGTGTCTTGACACACCTGGATTTGTAGACTGTAAATTTATTTTATTTATTTATTTATTTTTGAAACAGAGTCTTGTTCTGTCACCCAGGCTGGAGTGCAGTGATGCTATCTTGACTCACTGCAACCTCCATCTCCCAGGTTCAAGCAATTCTTGTGCCTCAGCCTCCTGAGTAGCTGGGATTACATGTCCATGCCACCACGCTGGCTAATTTTTGTATTTTTAGTAGAGATGGGATTTTGCTATGCTGGCCAGGCTGGTCTTAACTCCTGACCTCAACTGATCCGCCCGCCTCGTCCTCCCAAAGTGCTGGGATTATAGGTGTGAGCCACCTTGCCCATGCCTGGCCATCTGTCAATTTATTCTTAATCCTCTTGATGATTTGGTGACTGCCCTGCATGGCTGGCCAGACTCTTGGAAGACATAAAATAATATCTAACCACATCTCTCCTCTAGAAAAGTTGTGTTCATACCTGGTCCACTCAAATATAAGAACTATTACCCCTGAAAATTGTTCCTTTGGGACTCACAAAAAATAAAATTTCCAAATTCCCATTCCTGGAATTTAGGTTTCCTGATTTTAAATTCCATATAATGCCACAATAACCGGGCAATAATAATAATATAGCTATCTTGATAGGTCTAAGACACTGCTGTAAGGATTTTAGATGGACTACTACATTTCATTTTCATCAAAGTCCTTTAAGTAGCTGCTATTATTCCCAATTTATAGATGAGGAAAACAAAGTCACTCATCTAGTAAGTGAAAGAACAAAGAGACTGATTCTTCCATTTACGTAACTCGCTGGAGCCACACATTTTTAAACACTATTTTCGGCATCCTTTACTTGATAATTAAAAGAAAAAAGCTTTTCGGGAAAATGGTCTCCAGAAGTACCATTTCCTTGAACTTTTAACTCTTCATATTTTTATTTTGTATCATTAGGTTAAACTTCAAAGTATAGATTGAGAACAAAATATGCTTAAAAAATAAATTCTTTAAAATGCTAACCTGTACTGATGTGTTACTATTTTTTAAAACTATAATAAGCTTTCTATTTATTGTCAAACTGCTTTTGCAAGCTGCAAGTATAGAATTTGACCTGGTATTCATGACTAGGGTTTCTGTAATTCCAAGTCAGAATTATTTTTTTAATTACGAGACAATGGCTGATAATGTTGAAAAACATCCATATTTACGGGAGATTTTTCAAGTGACTTACTAGGACGTCTATTCATTGGAAGAAAGCTTTTGAAAAGACAAGTCTATAAAGAAGTTATCCGACAGTGAACAGAACAAAGCCCATTAATGACAATGATGTGAACACTCAAGGAATTATTAAAAGAACCTTTCACTTTGAGGGGAAATTAATTTACCCAGAATTTAGTGCAATTGTTGAAATAAGAAAACCAGTTAGAAGACAGCAGACCTTGTGGCCAAAGTTTTGCCTCAAGCCGTAGCAGCTGGAAGGAATAAGTGCTCTACTTTTCTCTTTTATATTTTGTCACTGGAGGCGTATACATTAGCGGCTCTTCACTTTATTTTTCTAATAGCACAACTTTTTTTTCCTGTCAGAACTTAATATAATTAATAAGCTTGGAGACTCATCTCTGTTTTATCTTTAAAACTCCTGTTTCCTGAATTTTGGGGAAAATAGCTTTATTTCATCTACTTCTACCTTTTTTCTTTTAAATTATATTTGAATACGTAAAGCCTTGTGGGTAATGAGTAGCTGTTTACCAGGGACACTTGTTCTGAAGCAGAGAGATGGCCTCTCTGTCTGGCTGCCTTTACACTGAGTAGCCATTTTTGTCTATGGAAGTCGATTTACAGTTCTAATCTGATGTAGATTCTTCTCTCCCCAAACTAACCAATGAATCAGGAATAAGAGGAGAAAACAGACAGGCTAGACGGGTCCCTTAGCCTCATATTTCATTTAATTCCCATTTTCTCTGTTTGTCAATCTATAGGTAAATTGAAACCTTCGTCTCCATCGCTTCAGGAAAAAGAGACAGAAAAACTAAAAAAATAAATAAATAAAAGTAATAGGTCTTGGTTTTTGAACTTCAGAGTGATCTGACCCTATCCATTTAAATAACAATTTAAGAAATGTTCTGGGATGATTCCCACATAAGATGCAACTCTAGTGAATGAGCTGAATAGTGCGTCTACATTGTCTTTAGACCATAGCAGAAAAAAGATGACACTTTGGACTATAGTAATCAGAGAAAGTTTCACACTGAGTGTACATGAGATTCATACTTCTCCTTGAAGGATGGGTTGGTTTCAAATGAAAATAAATGGGCATTCCAATTTAACAACCAGACTAAGCAAGGGGCACAGGCAGTGAACTCAAGACTCAGCAGTGACTATGTGAGGTCCCAAGAAGACTCACCTGAGAGAGAATCCATCAGGGTGACCACAAGCATGCTAGATTCACCTATACATACTCTAATTAAGTGCTGACTTCTTCATTAATGTCACTGTGTCATGGATGGAAAATTACAGGGAGAATTTAATGTCATTGTTTTGGGAATTTACCATTAGAGCTGCACTTCATAAAGTGACAACATGCTTCCATTAAATAATATATGTGCTCTCTGCTTCTAGCTGAGGTTCTGTCCTCTAGGACTCTGTTCTCCTGCATGCTTCTAAGTCTTTGCATTGCAGTCAAGCCTTACTCCCTGAAGAATTGGTTCAACCATGTAGTAGTCCATTTTCATGCTGCTGATAAAGACATAACTGAGACTGGATAATTTGTACAGGAAAAAGGGTTAAATGGACTTACAGTTCCATGTGGCTGGGGAGGCCTCAAAATCATGGTGGAAGGCAAGAAGGAGCAAGTCATGTCTTATATGGATAGCAGAGGCAAAGAGAGAGCTTGTTCAGGGAAACTCCCATTTTTAAAACATAGACCTTGTGAGACTTATTCACTATCATAAGAAAAGCATGGGAAAAACCCACCCCCATGATTCAGTAATTATGTCTCACTGGGTCCCTCCCACAACATGTGGGAATTCAAGATGAGATTTGGGTGAGGACACAGCCAAACCACATCAAACCATAACTTTATATGCAAAATCTTCCTGACATCTCCAATCCCAGAAGCACCATCCCTCATTCACTATAAAGCGGTATGCAGAACTTAATTAACATTACCACATGGCTGTATTCATCTTTTCACCTGTATTTCCTTTGACTGCACTGTTGATCTTCCAGGACATAAACAATATTTTCTGCATGTCTTTCAGTTCTTAGCTCCAAGCCCAATGCTTGACATTTGTTAAATACCCAATTTAAATTTATTTTTGGGGGGAAGAGGGTGGGAAGAATGAATTTTCCTTGCAAGTACCTAGGTAACCTCAATTAGGGAGGTCAGAAGCTGTGAAGGTAAATGTAAGAACAGAGAAAGGAAAGCATAGAACTTGTTCCCCCAGACAAGCAGTACTAGACTAAATTATAACTAAAGCATTTTGATTTTCAAGTCTTCTTTACTCTCTTTTAGGGCTTCAGCCTCCACTGGTATCCTTCTGACGTCCTTGGCAGATGTGAGTTTCTCACTTGGACCTTCCCTCCCCAGGCTCAAGCCCATGTTCCACATGGTTTTCTATTCCTTCCCCACAAATCCATATTCTATTCCCTTCCTTAGCTTACTACTCTCTGCTAGCAAATCTAAAACTTCGTGTAGAAATATGTAATCGTGTTCCCAGTGTGTTCTGTAGACCAAAACCCCCTGAGATGCTACATGAAAAGATATTTCTCAATTAAATTTGGAAAATGTGGCCGGTGCACTGGCTCACACCTGTAATTCTAGCATGTTGGGAAGCCGAGGCAGTGGATCACTTGAGGTCAGGAGTTTGAGATCAGCCGGGACAACATGGTAAAACCCTGTCTCTACTAAAAATACAAAAATTAGCCAGGCACGGTGGTGCACACCCATAATCGCAGCTACTAGGGAAGCTGAGGGAAGAAAATCGCTTGAGCCTGGGCGGTGGAGTCTGCAGTGAGCCGAGATCACATCATTGCACTTCAGCCTAGGTGACGGAGCAAGACTCTATTTCAAAAACACAACAACAAAAAAGAAATTGGAAAGTGTTTATACAAAACTTCGCTCTTATAGACTCAAATGTGCATTAGCATCTTAAAGGCTCAGAGGAGTCTTGCACTAAGGGAACGTTGTTGATTTTGTTTAATCTAATATTTGACCATGAACCTTTTTTGTAACTACCACCTCTTAAGGTCGTACAGGAACCCTGTTCCACAGAACATACCACAGAAAGCACTAGGTAAGGATGAGCTGTTCAAAGTGGCTTATTTGGGTAGCAACAGATGTTTTCTGAAGACATTAGTTTAACCAAAAGGCCTACTGCTTTGGCAGAAATTTTAGGCGCCAACTTGTGATAGAAGTTTTGGGTAAATAGTCTCTATAGAGCACTTCAGATCCTAACATGATGGAGGACTTTTTTACATGTTTATCAAGTGTTAAGCAATGTGCTATATGTGTTCACATATGCTTTTTTCAGTTAATCTGAAAAACAATCCTAGTTCTATTTTTACCCATGTTAAAAATGAGGAAAGTGAGCTCAGAGGTTACATGGCATGCCTGAGATCACACAGTTAGTAAGTGGTGAAGACGGCTCAAATCCAGCCCTTGTAGCATGAAGTTTCATATCAAGATCATGCCACCTGAATTTCTAGGTCAGTATCTCTCAAAGCCTCATCCTAGGATGCTTGTCAAAAATTTAGATTCCACAGACCTATTCTAGGTGTACTAAATCAGTGTTTTAGAGATTGGATTAGGAACAGATGTGTTTAAGAAGCTCCTCAATTGATTATCACATACTCAAATAACCACAGTGCCTGGTATATGTTATTTTTTACGACATTATACTAGCATCATCCAACTAATGAATAAGTCAACATATTATAATGCAGGACCTCACTCACACTACTCTACTTTCAAGGCCAACACAATAAAGTCTCCAAGCTACATTGTCCTCAAATGTTACCAGGTAAGTCCCTTGAGTAAGGCAACTCACTATACCCTGAAAATGAATTAGAAAACAAATGTGTCTTCTTTGGTATTATTTTTGTTGGTGTTACAGGTGAAATTTACCACTTCCAGAGGTTATCTCAGTAAAATAACTTATGTCTCAGATGGCAAAAATGTGAGGGCAAAAGGTATCCAATGAAAGGCAGGGTTTGAAATTAATCAAAAAAGCTCAGAAGGCTTTTGACTTTCCTCATCTCACAGTGATAAAAAAGGTTTTGCTTCTTCCTTTCAGCTGATGCCTTTTATATATTACTATTTTCCTCTTCACTAATTCCATAAACAAATCAGTTGTCCTTTCTGTAAAATGGTCTCTCATTAAGAGCAAAAAAGCCAAGTAACTGTGTTTCTTTTCTTCTCTGGATTGTGTGAAATATTTTCCACTGTACAGTGAGGTGACCTAGCCAAGAAATAGTGAAAAACAGCCAGAATGTATATGAGTGTGTGTGTGATGGGGAGTTAGAGAGTGAAGAAGAGGGAGAGAGAAAATTGAAAGTCCCTTCCCCCCTTCGTTTTGGGTTCCTTACTTAGAAACCATCTCTGTCTTTATCTCTTGTGTTTCCAATTAATTACTATTGTTATAGACTTTACATCATGTAACTGATGTATCAGAGCTCTGTACTTGCATTTAGGAGAAAATGAGTAAGGTTTAAAGTGAAGAAATAAGTAGCCAAGGTAAAGAATGGATATTAGAATAGCTGACATGTAGACAGAGGCTGATGATGGTCTACACTGACATTCATGCTCACCTTCTTCCTTATTAATAAAACTCCAGTGCTCAGCTGGACACACGACTGCCCAGAATACAGAATATAACCCCAGCCTTTCCTGCAGCTACGTGTGAACATACACTTATGTAATGGCCTTTGAAATGCAGCTGGAAGGGATATGCGGCAGCTTCTGGGACTCTCTTTCACCCTCCATCTTACGCCTCTTACGCATTCCCACTGGCTGGAGGGCAAACAGGACTGGAGCCAGAACTGCCATTTTCAGAATGAGGTAAGCTCAGAATGGCAAGCAAGCGAGAACAAAGGAGTTGGGGTCCCCGACAGCCGTGGAGCCACCAGATCAACCCTGGAGTCACTATCTCCAGAATAGCTACTTGAAAAAGAAATAAACTTTTAATCTCATTTATGGCTTTATAACTTTGAACTTGCCATCATATGCAGCCAACCCTCTGCAGACACACCCTCTATTCACTTGAGGACTGCAAAAAGTGTGAGTCTAGTCCTGAATTTGTTTTGATGCAAGTAAAATAAAAGTGATTCAATCAATAATGATGAAATTCTAGTTATCTTAAGACGTTCAACTCACAGCTACAAAGCTGTATGATTCCAAGATTCTTCAATGGAATTACATGAGGGCTACGAGGTGGTACAGGAGATTGCAAGAGAATGTGCACATTTCTATGTAATTTAGGCAACTTTTTCTCACAAAAAGCAAAGTCTAAATTAACTCAATTTTAAGTTAAACTAGATGACTGCTATTTCCAAAGTTTCTACATCTTGACTTTTTCTTTTCCATTTTATTTATTTTTTTAATTCAAGTTTTATTTTAGATTCAGAGTACATGCGCAGGTTTGTTATGTGGGTATTTTGCTTGATGCTAAGGTTTGGGGTACAAATGATCCCATGTGCAGGTAGTAATCGCAGTACCCAACAATTAGTTGTTTTTGGTTTTTTGAGGGTTTTTGTTGTTATTGTTTTGAGACGGAGTCTCGCACTGTGGCCCGGGCTGGAGTGAGTGGCGTAATCTCTGCTCACTGAAATCTCCACCTCCTGGGTTCACACAATTCTCCTGCCTCAGCCTCCCAAGCAGCTGGGATTATAGGCTAATTTTTGTATCTTTAGTAGAGACAGGGTTTCGCCATGTTGGCCAGGTTGGTCTTGAACTCCTGACCTGGTGATCCGCCTGCCTCGGCCTCCCACAGTGCTGGGATTACGGGCGTGAGCCACTGCGCCCGGCCTCAACAGTTTTTCCACGCGTTCCCCACTCCCTCACGCTACAGGAATCCCCAACGTGTGTTTCCTTATAGCAACTGTCCTACCTGATCATCACTGCAAACTTGGAAAACACAAATGCTTTTCCTTTCCCTTGTTTCTTCTCACCCTTTCTTTCTCCCAGGGGTACACAGCGAAGGGAAGGAGAACATCAAAATCTAGAGGAGGGTCTAGGAAACCCAAGGGTCGGGAAGGATTGAGGCTTTCAAATGTGCTCGTCAGTTGCCACAGACTGCGCGGTGGTTCGAAGAGGAGCAGTTGGTGTGTCTGTTTTCAGAGCAGGGCTCACATAGCACCTTCCTCTGCTGTTTTCCGTAAGTTTTCCAGCTCTTTCTTCTTATGTAAATGTATAAGTCCTGCACCCCATTTCATGCTTTATTATTCCCAAATAGCAAATGCGTTAGGCCCTTTGATTCATCTGTGGAGAATGCATTTTGAAGCAAAGCTTAATACCCTAAAATGGTTAGTTCATGGGGTTTTAATTTTAGGAATATCTGAAAAGTATTAATTCATAGCCTTCAGTTGGCACAAAAACTCAACGGATCTCCTCATGGAAAATACCCCCTCCCGTCCTATGCTCAGAAGTGCGCAGGAGACGTCCTGGAAACCAAAAGCCCTTGTCAAACGTGTGTGTTGCCCTGGGGGCTCCCTGGACCACAGTCTTGAAGAAAACCGTCTGCATAAGGCAAGCAAGTCCTTGAGGCCTTCTGGTGGCCAAAAGAAACCTCCTCCCATCTCTGGCTCTTTCAAATTGCTTTTAATAGACACAGTTTCAGTCCCACGACCAAAGTGCTGAAGACCCCAAGTTTCTGCATTTTATTTTCTGCCCTGATTAGAACATCCTGATTAGTCAGATTATTTTGTGAGAAGAGGATTGTCAGATCCACATCACAGAAATATTAACTTAAAATAGATAATGATTCATTAGAACTGCATAGTGCTAATGATAATTTGTAACTATTATTAACCAATGTGCAATTTTTTCCCTCCCTCCGCATAAGCATAACTTTTAAGCAAGTAATCTTCACATGAAAAATAGTTGCATAGTAAAGGGAGGGTTGGAAAATACTGAAAAACAAAGCAAACCAAAAAACAGAAGGAATGTTACTGTTTCTCTAAATGTTCTCAGTGTAAAATTAAATTAAATGCCACCAATAAAAATCCTCCTAATTAACAAATTTGGGAGAAAAAACAGCAAACATTTTTAATAAGTTAGATGTATGTCTTTTGATTACTTTAAAAAATGCTTTCTATATGATCTAATCACTCAATGTAATGCCTCAGCTGGTTATCAACTACAGAAACAGGATTCCTTAAAAGCTCACTGGCAAAAGTCAGGATTGGGCTCAGCCTGTTTTAGGATTCATCCTAAGGTGGTCTAGGTCAGAGCAATTTGAAAATCCTATTTCGCTAACTTCCTTTCTTTAGAGACGGAGTCTCACTCTGTCACCTAGGCTGGGGTGCGGTGGTGCAATCTCAGCTCATTGCATCATTTTGGCCTCTGCCTCCGGGATTCAAGTGATTCTCCTGCCTCAGTCTCCCAAGAAGCTGGGATTACAGGCACCCACCACCACAACCAACTAATTTAGTTGTATTTTTAGTAGAGATGGTGTTTCAATATGTTGGCCAGGCTGGTCTCAAACTCCTGACCTCGTGATCCGCCTGCCTCGGTCTCCCAAAGTGCTTGGATTACAGGCGTGAGCCACCAAATCCTAGCTCATTATCTTAAAGTGCTTAGTGCTCTCCCCTTGGACTCCCTTTCTAGCAACTGCCCTTCTATCTTGTTTCTATGACCAGGCCTCTACTTAGAACCCCTGAGCTAGGTCCTGACTCCATGTGTTTTACTGGATTCTTGCCTCCACCCTGCTTGGTCCTCCCCAGTTACCTGAGGCCCTGGGGGCTTGTTCCTGAATGTCAGCCTGGAGATCAGGGCCAGCCACCTGCTTCCTCTTTTGCCTCATGCTTCCACCTGGATCTCCACGTAGTTCCTGGTCTGGGAGTCTCTGCTGGTCTTTGAGAACCTACCTCTTGCTATACCACCGAATGTTGCTCTCCAACCAGACTACCACCTGTTTATCTCTCATTCTCTCTGAACACTGGCCAGTCTAGCTAGACTCCCTCCGAGTGCCGGAATCATTCCAAAGGCATACAGCTTTCCAGATCCTCTCTGCCCTGCCTGGCCAAACTCTAAGCTGTCCACCAACCTCGACTCCTAGCACTGATTTCTTAAGTTTTATATTTTAATATGCATTTATTTTCTAGGGATGGGGTCTTGCTATGTTGCCCAGACTAAAGTACAGTGGCTATTCACAGCTGCAATCCCACTACGGATCAGCATGAAATTTTGACCTACTCTCAATCTGACCAAAGCCATTTCACCCCTCCTTAGGCAACCTGACGGTCCCGCTCCTGGGAGGTCGCCATATTGATGCCTAACTTAGCACATAGCACAGGGTCATAGCTCACTGCAGCTCGGAACTCCTTGGCTCAAGCAATCCTCCCTCTTCCGCCTCTCAAGTAGCTGGGACCACAGGCACGCACTGTAACACTGACATGTTTTAATATTTTCTTGTACATCTCTAGCAGTATCTAAAAGCTCTACCTGTTCTTATTTTATAAATTGTCTGTCCTGGAAGCTAAGCTGTGAGGAGAGCCCCAACTAAGGGAAAAGCAACAAGGCTGAATGAGGACAGGAACGCTAGGAGAGAGGTGCTGAGGACGAGGAGCTGTGCCAGGGTGACAGAAACAAGACGGAGGCCAGAGGGTCCTGCTAACTGAAGGGGAAAGCTGAGATTCCAGAAAGGGCGGGCTGTTGTGATGAGATGGAAGGTGAGGAGGAGAGACCTTTTGAATCAGAGTGGAGGAGGGATCTGTCTCTTTCATGGCCTTTGGGTCCTGGCAGTGACAGATATCTCTCCATCAGAGGCCAGGGACTTCATAGGAAGTTAGGTAGAACTGGTGGAGGTTTTCTTGTTGTATTTGTTCCCTCAATGCCAATTTCCACTGCAAATTAGGGTGTTTTTGTTTTTTCATTTCACAGGTGAAAGTATACAGTCTTCAAAATGTAGATAAAAACTGGCAACGTTTGAAGAAAAAATTATGTGACCTTCAATTTCTTCGGCTTCTAAGAAAAAGAACCAGAAGTCAGAATAATGGTAATTAGATCCAAACTCTGGTCCCAGTTCCTGTCTGATCTTGTGGAAGC
Organism: Plecturocebus donacophilus; assembly: GCA_004027715.1. NCBI lineage: Eukaryota > Metazoa > Chordata > Mammalia > Primates > Pitheciidae > Plecturocebus > Plecturocebus donacophilus. The sequence goes on along the minus strand of PVKP010009208.1, from coordinate 6,628 downwards.
TATTTAACCTCTCTAAGCCTGAGTTTCTCCATCTGTTTAAAAAAAAATAGTGCTAAAATGTGTCTTACCGCACTGCAGAGTTCTTGTAAAGCTACGAAATAGAAGCCACCATTCATCAAATTCTTACCCTCGGCCAGACTTCAAACTCCCTGATTTAGGAACATTAGCTCATCAATCTCACAACAGTCCTGTAAGATAAAGATCCATTTTCCAGATGGAGAAACTGAGACTTCCAAAGGTTCAGCAATTTGCCATTAGAACCTTGATCTACACTGATCTGACTGCAAAGGCCTTTCTCTTAACTGGGTGCTACACTGAGGGAAAGGATTAGCAACTCTCTTATGTGAGCACATGAAAGGAGATATTAATAAGAACCCTGTCTTCCCTGCAACATGCCTTGCTTATGTGAATCAGGCAGGGGGCTTCTTGTCACTGTTTTTTTTCAGTGCCAAAGAAAAAAACAAGACTACTGTAAAAAAAAATTCAAACCACATAAAAATATAGAGTAAAAACTTCATTGAATGCATGGAGGCAGAGAGTAGAATGGTGGTTTCTCGGGACAGCGGAGGCAGAGAGAAGGGAGATGGCTCCGTGCTGGTCAAAGGTGCAAAGTTTCAGTTAGACAGGAGGAATAAGCTTTGAGGATCTATTATATAATATGGTGACTATAGTTAATAATAATGTATTGCAGACTTGAAAAATTCTCAGAGAATAGATTTTAAATGTTCTCATCACCAAAAAGTAAGTATGTGAGGTGAGGAACATGATACTTAACTTTACTTATTTCACGGTGTATACTGCATATATCAAAGCATCATGTTGTTGTACATTCCAAATATACACGATTTTCATATGTCAATTATACCCTAATAAATCTGGGAGAAATAAAAAAGTAAAAACTTCTCTCTCTCTCTCTCTCTCTCTCTCTCTCTCTCTCTCTCTCTCTCACACACACACACACACTGCAACCTGCCAATCTCAATTTTGCTTTTTGATATACTACACATAAACATATAGAGACTTTCATAAATAGAATTACACTACGTGTATTATTCTGAGCTGTGCCTGTTTTTCACTAATCAGTGGCCCTCTTTCCATTTATAGATCTGTCTCATTCTTATTAATGGCTGTATAGTGTGATGTATCATATTTATCCTCCTAATATTGAGGAACTCTTAGTACGTTTCCAATTTTGTTATTACAAGAAATGTTATAATGAGCACCGTTATGCATATACAGTCATGCACTGCATAACATTTCAGTGAATGACAGATCGCATATGCAGTTATGAGAGTATAATACTGTATGTTTACCATGCCTTTTCCATGTTTAGATACACAAATACCATTGTGTTAGAACTGCCTATAGTACTCACCATAGTAACATGCTGTACCAGTTTGTAGCCTAGGAGCAATAGTCACATATACCACATTTGTGTTTGTGGATGTGTATTCTGTGATGTTTGCACAATGCCAAATCACCTAGCAATGCATTTCTCAGAATCGATCTGCATCCTTAAGTGATGCATGCCTGTATCTTTGGCTTCACATGCAAAGTATTTCTATAGGATTGTCTTTAGAAACAAATTACTGGGCCAGGTAGTTTGTACATGTTTAATTTTGATGGGTATTGCATGCTTTCACCTATAAGTGGGAGCTAAATAATGAGAACTAATGAACACAAAGAAGGAAACACAGACACTGGGTCTACTTGAGCAGGAGAGAGAGAGGAGGGAGAGAAGCAGAGAAGACAAACACTGGGTACTGGGCTTAATAGCTGGGTGATTAAATAAAATGTAAAACAAACCCCCGTGACACACATTTACCTATGTAACAAACCTTCACATGTACCCCCAAACCTAAAACAAACATTAAAAATTACATAAATAATAAGCACTAGTATTATAAAAATTTTTTGATGGGTATCTTATCAATCTATATTTCACCACAGTGTATGGGTGCACCCTTTTCTCCAAATCTTCATGGACACTAGACAAGAGAAGCCTTTTAAATTTCTGCTAGTTTGATGGAGAGAATATAGTGACTTGCTCTTATTTGCATTTCCCTTAGTGCTAGTGAGATTATGCATTTATGTTTACTGCCTAGTTTGATTTCATCCTCCAAGAATGAATTGCCTCTGCATATTCTTTGCTCAATTTTCTATTGAAACATTTTTCTTTTTATCGTTGGATTTGTAGGAGAACTTACATAGTGTGGCTATTACACCTTTGAATATTGTATGAATTACAGATTTGTTCTTCCAGCCTATTTTTTGTATTTTAACTTTTTAGAAATGGATTTTTATAGAAAAGATTTTTATCTGTATTTACTTAAACTTGTCAATTCTTTCATTTAGGACTTGGCAGTTTTATGTTTTGCTTAGAAACTTCTTCCCTGCTTATAGATCACACATACAAAACAAAAACATTCTCTTGTATCTTCTAGGATTTTGCCGGTGTTAATTTGTTAGCACTGTTTTGTGTTTGCTTATTTGTTACATTAAATCATTAATCCTTCTGGACTTTTTTGTGAACAGTGAAGATGTAGTTGCATTTTTTCCAAATGGGCAATCAATAGTACATCTATTACACTGATTTAACATGTGTTTTTATCATACCTACATTCCCATGTGTACACTGAACTTGTTCTAGACTTGTATTCTGCTCCATTGATTGTTTGTTCCTGCATGAATACCCATTTGCATTTTAGCATATCTTAACTAGCACATCTTCATAATATTCTTTGCTCCTATTAAGGCAAGTCTCCAAATAGGTTCTCTTCCTAAATTTTCTTAGCTATTATAAGTAATAATACCAAGGTGCCCACATACATCCCACATGCCCATTTAGTTTTGGAACTTTGCCAAATTCATTTTTAAAACTGTGCTGCTTTTGATGAGAGCATCATTAATGCATATCACGCCAAAAATGAAAAAAGAGGCCGGGCACAGTGGCTCACGCCTGTAATCCCAGCACTTTGAGAGGCCAAGGTGGGTGGATCACCTGAGGTCAGAAGTTCGAGACCAGCCTGGCCAACATGGTGAAACCCCATCTCTACTAAAAATACAAAAAATTACCTGGGTGTGGTGTCAGGACCTGTAATCCCAGCTACTTGGGAGGCTGAGGCAGGAGAATTGCTTGAACCTGGGAGGCGGAGGTTGCAGTGATCCAAGATCACACCACTGCACTCCACCCTGGGTGACACAGCAAGACTCCATTTCAAAAAAAGAAAAAGAAAAATTAAAAAAAAAAATACATGACTCTTTTTGAAGCTACCTAAAGTGGCAAATTCAAGCATTACATCATCATGGTAAAGTCATTTATGTCCCTGATTGAGTGATCCAGAGAACTCCAACCCTCTATATATTTCTCGCTTTTCCTAATCATATGATAAGAGATAGCTGTTCCTCAAATCTTGTTCCTTTGGAGAGGAAGCAAACTGATTAAAAATCCTGGTTTTTCATACTTGATAATATAACACACTGGCCATATAATTTGGAACATTATTTAAAAATAATGATATATAATAGATGTATTTAAGTAATTAGAGCCAGATTAGTCCAGTGATTTAAATTATGGGCTTTAGAATCAAACAACTGAATTCAAATCCTAAATAGTGGTAAGTTATTTAACTTCTCTAGAGACTTGATTTCCTCATCTACCTAAGGTTTGAATTGCCTACTTTACCATTTGTATGGACTTAAAATATAATGTACAAATCATTTACATATTGCATCACTTAGGGGGTACCTGATAAATTGGGATTGTTATTGCTAATATGTTTTTCTGTTGCATATCTTGCACGCATATAGCAGTTTCTTCAAAGTGCTTTCATAGGTCTTTTCATGCTCCTTTTACAGGTGAAACGTGGGCCGAAGGACACTAGAAGGGCGGGCTGCTGGCAGTCGTTCGTTGCTATTGAAGGAAGCGAGGGTGAGCTTGGGAAAGCACTGTACACTGAGGAATCTCAAGGACTCAGATTCCTCCTGCACCCCTAGTCAAGATCTGAGAGGCAGAGCTTCTTTGAGAGCATTTGAGTGCTAGAAATTTATGAGGTTTTTATAAGATTATCCACTTAAAATAGATTGTATTTAATCCCATTTAGGATCTGGTTTAGATGAGCTTTTCTATATAACCATTGTGAATGAAAAGTACTATCAAAATTCTATCTTCCCCCTTACATTAGCACAAAATCAGTGGGAAATAGAGATGCATTTACATTTTGCATCATTTATTTGATCTCCATTTTAGCCCAATAAGTTATACATTAAAAAATCCTCAGTGTGTCTAACTCGCTTACCTGCTAAATTAGCCAGTTGCTTGCGATATCCAACCTTTATTGCAGGTGCCACTTAGGAGTAAGCTTAAACGGCCAGCTGATGGTTTCAGTTCAAACAGTGAACAATCAACATTGTAAAAAAATTAATTTCCTATCATTTGCTAAGAATGACTTGCCTAGATATTTTCTTTGTACATCTAGAGCATTGATCAGTGTGCCCTGGTACGTATGCAAGTTAGCGTGGAGTAACAAGGACAATAAATAAAAAAAAAAAACCTTGATTTGCTCATAATTAGGTTATTCTGGGACCAAGTAAGAGAATAAGTCTTTTTGGGGAGTGAAGTGTAAAAAACATGCTATGTGCCTTAATTATTGTGTATTTAAAAGTAGAGTATTACTTTCTGGGACTTAATATCCAATAGAGATCCTTGTTTTTGAGTCATAAGATTATATGACGACTGACATCAGATGGAAAAGGCAGAGTGAAGAATACATATTTTAGAAGTTTGCAATATAGCATCCGAATTGCATTTGAATCTATAGATCATCTGTGATCATTTGTTTCATGGATGGCAATGTAATAAAAATACAATTTAAAGGCAATTCTTACGTGGACAAAGCAATAACCATATTTCAGTGAAATAAATGAACACTTTTTAAAAAATTAATAAAAAGGTCACTTGGTACATGCATGGCCATATATTTTTATGTTTTGCATTTGCAAATAATGAAATCTCACATGGGTTATAATAATTGTTACTGGCTTCTAATATTGGGCAAAGCACAAATACAAAATGTACTTGAAGCTCAGCTTTAAGTAGATTATGAACATTTAATATAGAATGTTATCATAATATTCAGAGCACCAAATTGCAGACTTCTGTCACCCACTTTCAAGCATGCTTCTGAAGATCATAGTTAATTCTGCTGATTTATGGTAATGCTGCAGCATTATCATCCACAGCATCAGAAACCACTAACAAGCTTAGTATAAGCTTGGGCTGAAATGGTTTGAGGTTTAAATTTCTGTAACGATTATAAAGTAGAAGGAGTAAAATCCCACTTCAGCAAAAAAAAAAAAAAAGTACCGCATTTCCACTCAGTATCACAACCATCCCCCCACCTCCCAGTGGCCTTCGCCCACTGCATGAAGAAAAGTAACTTTTAATGGACTCGCATTTTAAATTTTCCACAGTCTTTCCTAAATGGTAGTATTTCTAATTCAAATATATAATGCTCACAGTTTTTCCTTGCTGAGGAGGACTGCTCTAAAAGAGGTTTCCCCACTCCATCCTTCTAAAACGATTGCTCTGTTTAAAACAAATTCCCTTCCAGAAGCCCCTTTTTTGAACATTAATTTACATTACATTCACTCTTCTAGAAAATGGTTAGAAATGAGAACATTTTAATGGCCATTATCCTCATCTGGCCCAATGATTGTGTCGTACTCAATGTGTGGCCCTTAGGCAGATGAGGCCCATTTATTGTCTTCTTCCCCGCTGCTGAAGTCGAAAAAGGCTCCTGGCTTGAATCAGCACAGTTTAGAAAAAGGTGGCGGGGACCGTCTACCAAGATGCTCCCCAGAAGATGAGTGCATCCTTGTCAGTGAACACGATGAACGAACGCTGATGGAGACGAAAGATCTGCGGCGTCTTCACAACGTCAACAGCATCCCTGCTGCGAGACAAAAGAGCAGCCCCTCTGCTCACAGCTGATTTCCAAGGAAGGGTGCTAAGGGCACAACTCGGGGTCGCACACCTGTGGCTGTAACCTCCTGCTTGGAATCGGACCGAAATAGATTCAGCAAGAATCGGCTTCGTGTTTTCTGCAAGAAAAGCCATTCATGCCGCCATGCAGATCTTTATAGCAGGTGTCTTTTGATGGAAAAGCAAACTCTTCCCTTTAGTTTTTGGGGAAATAGCCACAGTGGGAGAGCAGGTGGGTGGAGAAGCGTGTGTTCCACAGAGGCGCTGAGAGTCTGGGGTGGGGTGGGTTTGAGCTCAGGTCCACCATGAATCCTTCCTGAAAGAATCAGAGATAGTCCTCAAACGCTAATTTAAAAATCAACCCCCAAATAAGCTGGCGCTTAGGATACACGGTTAACACATGGGCAAAGAAACAAGAATAATCATGTGTGTTGATGTCATTGTTTCTGTCCACATTAAAAGCTAGGTAAGAAGGAATAGTTCATGGCACTCATTCTTTTTCTTTTTTTTTTATTGCATTTTAGGTTTTGGGGTACATGTGAAGAACATACAATATTGTTGCATAGGTACACACGTGGCAGTGTAATTTGTTGCCTTCCTCCCCTTCACCTATATCTGGCATTTCTCCCCATGCTATCTCCCCAC